>PVHP010032434.1:0-20321 GCA_004024765.1 Zapus hudsonius | reverse complement strand
GGTCCTTACCACACACCTCCTCATTGGCACCCCTCCCTGGAAAGCTGACCTGGCCCCACAAGGCCTTGATGTTCTGGACTTGCCCATCTGTGGAGGAGCACACCGGCTGCCTCCGCCCGGGGTGCTGTGACCACAGCAGCTGTGGATGGAGGGGGCTTGTGGGTGCCCGAGGGAGAGGCCAGGGCTGGCTGGCTCCCGTGGTCTTGGGCGGAGCTCTGGGCATCAAACATGGGTTGGGAAAAACCATGATGCCTAAGTCTGGTCTATGTCAATTGGTGTAAAAAACATGCTTCCTGGGGTTTTTCTTTTTAAATAGCCTAACAGAGAAAAACCGCCTGGCTGGCATCCAGGGCTGGGTAGGGGAGCAGTAAGAAGAGAGGTAAATTTGGACACTTTGGGGTTTTCTTTGCTTGGGCTGGTTTAATTTTCTAAAATCACTTCCTGTCATGTTTTCTTTTTCCCCATCTGAAGTCTAGTGGAAGTGAGACTAATCTCTTGCTCTGGGGAGAAATTATGGAAATAGTTTAAATCTCTTTTGGGGACCGAGCTGAGCAGAGGAGGCCTCGGGTCTCACACCACAGTGAAGCCCTCCTCGCCTAGCCAAGACCCTGGTGGCTGGAGCGGTTACCCAGCCCACAAAGACCCTCCACAAAGCCTCAAGATTAATAAATAGGGCAGCTGAGGGAGCTGGCATGAACCTTGAATGTAGTCGGACACATCAAGGGACATCCCTGACCCAGAGACATCTCAACAGACTACTTTGGAGAATCGGTCAGAGATGTGCACAGCGTTTCTGTTCTGAGACAGAGATCACAGAAGAGAAGCGTCTTGACCTGGCTTAGGTCTCCTGATGTCAATATCTCGGGGTTCCTAACGCAGGCCAGAGATCTCTTTACAAAAGTTAAGGGCTGGAGAGATGGCTCAGTGATCAACGGCTCTTGCTTTCAAAACCGATGGCCCAGGTTTGATTTCCCAGTACCCATGTAAGGCTGGATGTGCAAAGTGGTTCATGTGTCTGTGTCTGGGATTTATTTGCAGTGGCATGAGGCCCTGGCATGCCTGTATTTTTTCTCTGTCTTTCTCAAAACAGAAAACAAAAAAAAGTAAAGTTTAGAGTAAACTGCCATTCAACACAGTGTCTACCTAGAACACACCCATAGGAGGTGTGTGAGAGGAAATACAGATTCCCAGAATATTAGGGAGAACAACACTGAATGTGGTATAAAATAGAGAATCAGAAATTTTTCCTCATCAACATATCAGTTTTTTCACAATAAGTGTATACTTTTAGCATAAGAGATAAAAATGTGTTTTTGGTCTGTGTATGCATGGGTGTGTATTCATGTCTGTATATACAGGGTCATACATATGTATGGGTGCCCATGCACATATGTGTGTGTGTGTGTGTGTGTGTGTGTGTGTGTGTGTGTGTGTGTGTGTATGGATGAACCATGGTCTTTTGCTGCTATAAAAGAATGCCCATCCCGCTTTATGTAGGTACTGGGGAAATGAACCTGAGCTGGCAGGCTTTGCAAGCGAGCACCTTGAACTACTGAGCCATCTTCCCAGCCCAAACAAAGAAAAACATCCGTGGGAAAAACATTAAAAGTAAGCAGGCTTTGCCTGTCCCCGTCCATCTGACAACATGGGGCGTTTCTGTGGGTGTGAGGGAGGGCTCATTACTCCAATGGCCCTGCCTGCTACTCAGGTACAGGTAGGCTGAGAAGGGAGTAGAGTTTTTTTTTGCCATGACTTGAAAATTGGTGAGTTGGTGGTCAGAGGGGTTGACCTGTCTCCCGGAGGGGGTACCTACTGTCCCACCACCCCCTGCCCTTCCCAGCAATGGCCCAGCCAATCCGTGGGTTTCAGATGACAGGCCTTGCCAACCAGGCACACAACTTGGCTGGAAGGAGCCCAGCAGTGTGAAACCTGAACTCACCTTCAAAGGCATGTGCATCAGGGGACTGGATGGTGACACACCCCTTCGCACCTTTCCAGAACCCTAAGTCCAGAAGTCAGGGACAGCCGCCAAAGATGGCCCTGGAAACGTCCTCTCCCAGCTACTCTGCTATGGCCCATCAGTCCTCCCCTGGAGGCCATTGCTACACACTGCTCTGGCATGTGTGCTGGGTGGCAGGTGAGCATCCCAGCCAGGCCCAGGCCGCCCATGATGGCTCTGCCACCTGGTGGTTATTCCAGGTTTCAGGGCTTCCAGAGAATTCTTGGGGTGAATCTTGGAGGAGAGAGAGAGGGATACTTACAGGTGGTCCCATGGGCCCTGGAAGTCCTGGGTGCCCCAGAGGTCCACTTGGTCCTGGAGGGCCCGGTGGTCCTGGAGGCCCTTGGATGCCAGCCTGTCCCTGCTCCCCCTGAGGTTGGTGGAGACACAGATTAGAGAGACCTTGGAGCCAAGGTTCAGCTCCTCCCTGACCCCACCCCCACCCTGCCATGCACTCTGTGAGGCCCCTGTGACTCTGCTGGGAAGGCAGTGGTGGCAGTGGGTGGGTGGAGGCGTGGAGGCAATGATGATAGCTATGGTGGTGACACTGTGACCGCATGCAGGGGCTGGTGACAGTGAGCAGGGGACCATGACACCAGCTCACTGAGCCACAGGGCTTCTAGCTGGTCTGGTGCAGAGTGCCCTGTGGGGATGGCAGAGATAGAAGAGGGAGAGATGATCTCTGGCCGGACTCAAGGCCTGCTCCTAGCCTGGCTGGATGCTGGAATTCAACCCAGGTGGTCTGTGCCCTCTGTCACCCTCCCAATGTGGTAAGTCACATGGGCTGTCCTAGGAGGGGAACAGAGGGTCCTTGCTTCCTGTCGTGGCTTTCTCTGGTTTTGATTATCTGCTCTAGAGGATCAGATGAGATCCTTAGGTCAGAGGCCACAGAATTTTATTGGCTCACTGCTTGTCTGAGCAGGGCTCGTCATCCAACTGTGTGCGCTCTGGAAATGACCTCCAGTACCATCTGCTAAGCACATCAGATCTTATATAAAGTTTTCTCTTTCAACTGATCTGAGACCATCTTGCAAAGCCTGTAAAATCAATATCAGTGCATTGATAGGAAATGGACAAGCCTTTTAATGTCCTGTGATGGTTGACGATGTAAAACCCTTACTCCCAGGAGACCATGTGGCAGGCAGGATAACAACCCGTGTTCTACTCTCTCTATTTTGGAAACCGGGTCGGGGCACCATGGAAAGCTCTGGCCTGACCACCTCTGGCTGCTGGACACAGAGGCAGACATGTGCTGTGGCTGGATCCAATCCTGAGCCCTCCCGAGTCTTCCTCTGCAAAGTGAGGATGAAGATGGTGGGGCCTAGGCTGCCAGGTGGCTGGTGGACCGGTCATACGGGATAATCAGAGCCTAGTGAATGTCCAGCGAAGAGCGGCTTGTGTAGCCGAGGCTATGAGGTGGCTGTGTGCATTGAGAGGCTGGGGTATTCAGAAACACCCCCTTGGCTCCCCTAAAGTGGGGACTGGCTTCTGCAGGGGTAGGTGGCGGTGGAAGGGCCTGGCGTTGCTGTGAGCTTCCAGCAGCTTCAGAAGCGGCCCAAGGCTCTTGGAGGCTGTGGTTTGTAAAGTGTCACACCCCCACCTCAGCCTCAGGTGTTTGTCATACAGCCTCCTGCTTAGTCCTAGCTGATGGAGCCTTTGGGAGGTGGAGCCTTGCTGGGGAAGGTGTGTCACTGGGGGCGGGCCTTGAGATGTATTAGCCCTACTAGGTGTTGGGAGCTCACTCCCTCTCAGATACTTTCCTGCTTCTGTGGACATGTGCCAGGCTCACTCTTGATGCCCTGGGTCTGCTCTGCCATGCTTTCCCCACCATGATGAAACTTCCCCTTGAGACTGTAAGTCGAAATAAATCTTTTCCTTCCATAAAAGCTTTTCTGGCCGGGTGTTTTGTCCCAGTAACGAGACGGTAGCTGTTACAGAGGTTCTCCAGGCTTTGGCCAGAAATGCAATTCACAGCCTGAATCACAGGTCCCTCTGGGCTTTCAGCGGCTCATTGGAGTGAGTGCTCAGCCTTGGTCAATCAGATGCCCAAGTATCCAGGCTCCTGGGCTGCAGACTCTCCAGGTGGGTGGTTTAAGGCCCTCAACAACTTAGGACCCTGCCAGTTCCAGCTCCATGGGGGGGAGGGTCCCTGCATTAGTAGAAGGCAGTTAGGTCCAGTGCCTGGCTTGGAACCAAGCTGTGACCTCTCCAGTGTTCTTGGTGCTCTACTCTTAGCCTTGCCTCCTCGGGTTAGTAAGGCAGGGAGGAGGAAGCAGCTATTCGCTATGGGCCCACCTCTCTGCAAATGCTCTGGCTCCTCCCACTCGGGTTACAAGTGGTCAGACACCAGGTACTTGTGAGCTGACCCACTGAGAGCCCGTGGATATGAGAGCCAGAGACCTGGCTTCGAGGTCCCCTTATCCCTCTCCTTACTTCTGTGACTTTGGACAAATCACTTCTCTAAGCCTCAGTTTCCTTACCTGTACATTACTAGTAATAGTGATGGCTGACATTATGGCACCTGCCAGGAATGATCCCAAGTGTGTTGCCCTATGATACAGACACCGTTATCCTTATTGTACAGAGAGGGAAGCTGGGGCATACTTGGAACAGGTAGAGAACCCGGTGCCAATCCCTGGGCTGGGATTTATGGGCTGTGTAACCTTAGGCAACTCAATCTTTCTAAGCCTTAACTTCCTGATCTGTGAAATAAGGATGACCAAACTCTAAGATGTTGGGAGGGCTGGATTGATGGCTCAGCAGTTAAGGCGCTTGCCTGCAAAGTCTAACGACCTGAATTCAATTCCCCAGGACCCATGTAAAGCCATATGCACAAAGTGGTGCATGCATCTGGAGTTCCTTTGCAGCATCTGGAGGCCCTGGTGTGCCCATTCTCTCTGTCTATCTCTCTTCTCTCTGTCTCTCTGCTTACAAATAAATATTTTAAAAATCTGTTGGGTGAGTTAAATAAGATAAGGGATGACACAGTGTAGGTGACTGTCATGGTGTCATTGTGTGGGCCTGGATATTGTATATTTCCATGCCTAGGACATCGAAGGGCTTGTATTTGTCTAGTTTAATGTAGCTGTGTTTGCAGGAGCTTCTGGCTTCATGGATAGCCCCATCTGGCCTGTCAGGGCCTGAGGACTAGCCGATCCCCACACAGTCTGGCCAAGGAAGTCTGGTCTACCTGGAAGGTCCGCCTTTTAATGACTGGGGGTGGAGCCAGCCGCACTGAATTGAGGAGAGGTAGGAGCTGAGGAGTTGGAAGGCCAGAGGGCAAAGGCCAGAGGTCGCAGGCATTCAGAACGATGCAGGAAGTCATCAGGAAGACAGAGCAACGGAGAGGGTGGAGAGGAAAGGAAGAAAGAAGAGAGATCTGTGAAATGGTGGAGGGAAGATGGTGTGAACCAGGCACCCACATGGGTCAAGTTAAGGGACTCAGTACCCAGCTTGCTTACGGCTGGCACAGCTGCCCCTTGGCAGTTTGACCTCCAGGGTGCTGGCCAGAGGCCCCCCCCCACCTGATGGGGAGAAGGGTACTTCATGGCCAGACCCACCTGTGAGGTCATGCTGGGAGCCAAGGCCACGTGACACGTCACCCAACATTGCACTGTCCTGCCTGGCCCTGCTAGGTGGACTTTGGAGCTA
The DNA here is from genome assembly GCA_004024765.1 of Zapus hudsonius. Lineage (NCBI taxonomy): Eukaryota > Metazoa > Chordata > Mammalia > Rodentia > Dipodidae > Zapus > Zapus hudsonius. The sequence continues at coordinate 14,671 of PVHP010032434.1, read as the reverse complement.
AGTGGGGCAGACACCAAGGCTCTCACCGGAACCACAGGACTGGCTCAATTGGTACATGCAGTCACTGGCGTGTGGTCCCCTGTGGGTTCTTTTTGGGTAGGATGAGAAAGGCTGATGTCAGCGAATCTGAAGACGATGGTCAAGGGAGGCTGGCTCCCAGGACCTCGCCAGCCAAGGGTGCGGCTTGTGTGGTACCCACTAAATGCTGCTGAGGCCTCACTCTGGGGCTGGTGTACTTGGTAAAGTTGTGCGGAATGCTCAACCACTTTTTTTGGGGGGGGGGGCACAGGCAGCTTGCAATCACATGACTCAATATGCTTCTCATTCTGGAATATTCTGGCTGCTTCCATTCCATGTATCCGGCTGAAGTTGAACTTTAGAAAACCATTAGAAGGTAGGTAGAAACCCATGTGAAAACCAAGATGGTAGAAATTCAGTAATATGTATTCAAAGGCCCTTGAACACTCCAGAGACCCCTGGGATAGATGTTAAGAACCAGGAGCCACCTAGGCTGAGAATGTGTCTGGCTGGGGAACTGAGGACCAACATTTGGGGCCCTTTTAGGTCATTTCTGCTGCTCACAGGGGGCAGGTGCCACCCAGCAAGCCTCACCCTCATGCTGGGCCCTGGGGACGTGCAATGTTGGGCTCTGTGTCCAAGAAGCCTTTCAGCAAGGGAGGTCAGAGCCCTCCCAGAACCTACAAACCTTCGGGGCAATTAGAGGGTTGGAGCGCAGAGCTGCTAGCCTGCCACTGGGGTGCTCCTGGTGTGGAAAGGGAGAGGAGGACCGCAGAGACTGGGTTACGTGGAGCAGAAGGGGGTGAGCCCACAGACCTTCCACCATACACACAGTCCCTCTGTCTGATGCCCCTCTGCCCACTCTCCAATCCTTTCATCTCTTGCTAGCCAGGTGACAGGAGCTAATGGGGACGTCTTGGAGAGCTCCATTGTGCCTGCCCACCCCTTGGAAAGCCAGCAATTTTACCTTTGCTTCCCTAAATGAACTTGCCCTGCCCACTGACTGGGTCCTCAGCTTCTGGAACCTTCTACTATAGCCCCCTTCTCTTTTCTGGTGCACAGCTGAGAGGCAGAGTCTGCTCTTCCTTCCGGCGAACATTCCCACAGGCCCAGTGACACGTGGCATGGTGTCTGTAATGGCATTGTCTCTCCGCTGGAATCTGTTGTCTTTCTTTTGGATAACATGACTATCCTGTGAGCCTATCGTTTCAAATAAGCACAGCTGGCCTTCTATTATTGTATCTGGATCAGGCTGGCCAGAACACCAGGGCCCCTACATCCCCGGAACACATGCCACTAATAGACCAGCACGGTCTGGGCCTCAAATCTGTCCCTACGACTTACTCTCCAGCTCACTGTGGGCTCCCTCTGGTCCAGGAACTCAGAGGTCAGGGGCTGGCCTGCCTTTGTGCATTCTGAGAGGCTTCGCAGAGGCCAGCCTTGCTAGCCAGGAACCCCTAGGAACCCATGAGAGTCAGGCTCACTCTGAGCTTGGTTGTGTTTGGTGACAGCCCAGAGCAGCTGTACTTTGATTCTGGGCACAGTGAGGCTCATGACAGAGGGTGGTCACCTCAGTTGCTTGTGTTCTTTCTACTTGCAGCAACCGGGCTGGTCCACAGGGTGTTTCTCTCTGTCACACTGGGACTCTCATGGGGGAGCAAATCAGGGATCTGCCCTGCCCTGTCCCAAGCAGGTGCTCTGCTTTCAGTGTACAGTGACCATTGGGTCCTGTGTTCTAAACAGGCAAGGTGCAGGCTTTGTCCCCAGCGGAGGTAGCGGCCTGATGATCTCCAGTTCTTGAGGTTTGGGCCATCTGAAGCAGTGACTAATCTGAAATTCCCTCTTATTTGGCCAGGGCAGGCTGCCAGGCATGCAGACACAGTCACGCACTGACACGCACACACCCGCTCCCCATATGTGCTGGGAGTCCACATGAGATCCATGAGATCCCTGAGGCCAAGAGAGACCAAGATGACGCACATATTCGAAAGACTCCCAGGCATCCTGGGAAGCAGACGGACAGGCGGACGGACAGGGTAAGAGGCTGGCTTTATACAAATGCACTCAAAAACCCCCAGGTACACTACCAGAAGATATGGTCAGCTTCAAGGCAAAGTACCCTGCATCTTATACCACTTGTATGGGCTCCTGTACCCCCAGGGAGATAGGCTGAGTGGGGCTTGGCTTCCAGATGGATCAAAGGGACCCTCAGCTTGCAGGGTCACTTACCCGATGTGGGTACTCGCCACATTGACCCTGGGGAGAGGAAGAAAGAAAAGGGGTGTGAGGCACATGTTGGGGGGACCTGCCCTTGATGACCACCCCCAAGCTTATAGCAGACACACCACACATCTCATCCCCCCACCCCACCCCGCTGCGCCCCAGCACTGCTGCTCTGGTCCAGGCTCTCTGAGGCAGAAAAACCGGACTTCCTTTTTGTCTTTTGTGGGTGGGGAGAAATCCCTCTGGCCTGCCTGGAAGGGGACCTGTGGAGTTCAAGGGTAGGACCCCACCATATACCACTTGCCACAACAGCAGGGTCGTAAACTATGTTCTGGGCTCAGCTGGAGGCCCACGCTTTGGGTTGGAGGCCAAGAAGGGGCCAGACAAGGAGGGGTACATTTAGACACCTCAAATTTCTAGAGATTCATGGCTGAGACTGTTCCATGGGGTGACAGGACCAGGCTGCAGGCAGGCTCCCAGCCCCAAGAAAAGACTGTGACCAAGATAGCGTCACTGTTTTTGTTTGCGTACTGGGTGCCTTAGGGACTTCCCAGTCCTGTCTGGCAAAACCAAGTTGGCAATTTGCCACTCTGACCTCTTTCTACCCGACAAGGCCACTCCCAAGGTACAGTTTAGGAAACCCTGATTACACTTACTTTTTCTCCTTTTTGTCCTGGAGGCCCCTAAAAGAGACAGAATGAGACAGTCAAGGCTCAAAGCCCAGATCATGTGACCCCCCTAAGCCTCCCTGCTGGGGACATGGAAGAGGAGGTACCAACCGGCTGTCCCCGGGGACCCACCAGACCCTGTGGGAAGAAACACACATATCAGTGGGTGGTCAGAGATGAGCAGATCAGAGATATATTTCTGGTGGGGTTGGGACAGACACAGGGTTTCCAGGGCCTTCTGTCTTGAAGGCCGGGATCTGTACCTAACTTATGTAAGGTATCATGGCCCTGTATGGGACGCCTCAATGAGCCCACCCTTACAGTATCCACCTTCCACCCATGACTCAAGGGCCCTCTGTGTGGGGAGCTGCGCTTGAATGTCAGGGGGTGTTCTCCTTTGAGGAACACCTGTTTCCAGTACCCTGAGTCCCAGCCTATCTCCTGCCCTCCCCAGCATCAGGGAGACTCTCTGGGCCATAAGAGGGGACATGGGCAGGGCAGGACAGTGCTGTGGACACTGAGTCTGAGTTTTGAAAGCCTGGAGGCTGGAATGGTTCTTGGCTCCTTGGAGGACACAGAGAACTTGGCAACTTCCTTCAAGGTTGTCTTGTCATTTAGGTAGGGGAGGACCTGGCATCTGGCTGGCTTTCAGGAGCTTGCAAGGTCAAGGGTCAAGGGTCGAGGGTCAAGGGTCCCTATGCTGATAAGTAAGCAAGAGGACAGGACGAAATCATGCAGGTAGTGTTGCCTCTGAGAGGCTTGGCAGGTATGTGTGGAGCTGACCCTCACACAGTCAGAGGAATCTGAGGCCCAGGGCTCAGTGAAGGACAGAGATGTGCCCCGCGGCGTCTGACCATGGAAGTCCAGCTGCTTCCACACTCTGACCCTGACTTCTGGAAGCAGGGCTTCTAGACAGGGCTGGAACTGTAAGGAGTGCCCCTGCCTGGGCCTGTGAGGACCCCCTGAGGAACCAGTCTTGGGAGCTTTGAGTTAGGGCATCGGGCCAAGCAGCCTTAGGATACTAAGATGAGGGAGAAGAGACTTGCAGGGAGACCCAAACTGGGAAGCTTCCAGCAGGCTCATGGTGGAGGGGGCAAAGGGGTGGGGAGGGACTCATGTAGGCAACTGCCCTGGGGACATGAAGAGCCGCCATTTCCTAGGAAGTGCCCTCAGATAGTGCTGATGTTAGCCCCTGCCCCCGCTCCAGTGTAGTCTGGGAGCACAAGGCAGTCACTGGCTGACATGCTGTGCCATGCCATCTGGGAGTGACAGTGACAGAAGCCACTGTCCCTTTGTAGGCAGTGAGATCAAGTCATTCCTAAACTTGTCTCTGACAGATCAGAAAGCAGGAGTCTTACCATCTCTCCTTTTGGTCCAGGGTGGCCCTGGAAGGAGAAAGTGACACGGTTTACAACACCCAAGGCCACCCTGCCTGCCTCAAAGCTCCTCCCCATCAACATGCCATCTCTTTCTTCCCCTTCCCTTCCCTTCCCTTCCCTTCCCTTCCCTTCCCTTCCTTCCTTTCCTTCCTTCCTTCCTTCCTTCCTTCCTTCCACCCTTCCCTCTTCCCTCCTCTCTCTTTCTTTCTTCCTCACTTGCTCATTTGCCCAGTCTTGAACTTGCTGGCTTACTAGACCAGGGGCATTACCCCCGCCCCCAATTCTTCCTCAGGCCTTATTACCACCACTTGGCCTTCAGAGGAAAGCAGAAGTGAAGGCATTTCCCCAAAGCCCAACCCTCACTCCTCACTCTGTGCCTTCACTTTGAGGGCTTAGAGAGCTTGGGAGGGTTAACTGTCCTGCTCCTTCAAACACCTGGGTCAGGCGACCAAGGCCTGAGGATGAAGGTGATCAGAGGAGGGGTGTGGAGGGGAATAAGTCCCATGTAGACCCGAGTGTATGTGTGTGAGCCTTAGCTGGGGTGTGGATCCCAGTCCCAAGGAAATTGGGGGACATAGGTAACATGTTAGTGGTGCTAGGGGCCAGGACCAGGAGTGAGGAGTGGTGAGTTTTTCATGGGTCTGCAGAGCTCCACCCCTCTGCAATCCCTGCTCCCAAGCTCAGGCCCCTTCTGGGAGCTGCTGAGAGTCACCGAAGTCTTCCCCCAGGCACTGAGCACTCAGTTTGACCACTGTGGGCTTGTCTTCTGTGGAAGCCCACAGGGCTCAGGGGTGACCCACCTCCCCTTCCCACTAAGACCCCTTTCTTGTCAGGAGTTTTCCTTCTGTGTAAAACATCTTCCAAAGCACCGGGGAGTGGGAGGACCAGGAGCCCAGGGGGAGTGCTCTGGGCTGAGACATGGCAGAGTCCAGCCAGAAGGTCCACTTACCCCAAGTGTCCACTTACCGGTTTGCCGTCAAGGCCAATGGGACCCTGCAAGTAGAAAGGCCAGATGCAAAGCCTGATCCTCCCAGGCTTCCTGCCCAGGGATGGCCTAGGCCATGGGGGGGGAGGCGATGGACGGACACAGGTTCTCCTGCCATTTAGGGATTGGGCCTCTGCTTGACTACCTGTTAGATGGCTTTGGTGACTTGAACCTAAGCTCTAGTTCCCATTTAAAATGGGGACTGAATTCTAGAACCTTCCTTAAGGGGCACTTGGGGGAAAAAAAGTGCCACCAACCAGGTGACCAGTTCAGATCAGAACCCAATGGGTGTCACTGTCATTGTTATCAGGGACTTCCTCTTTACTCCCAGCGGAGAGGAACAGTGTCTCACTAGAAAGCCAGGCACAGTTGGTTAACAGTGAGCCATGCTCCCCTGGTCTTGCCTCTTAGAACCTAAGCCCCGTGGTCAGCGATCAAAGGCCACCTCACTGGCCACCTTGCCGCCACCTCCATTGTTGACTTCCCCTCAGTACTGGGCCAGAGTTGCTTCCCTGTCCCACTATCTGTCCACATCCTGGACTCACGCTGGGTGTATCAAGCTCCTGCCCTGCCATCTTGCTGTCCTTTCTTTCTTGTCCCAGGAGCTCAGCACTAACTAAGCTGCTCTCTTGAGACAGGCTGCAGAGCGGGACTGTAGTGACCAGGGATCACAAGGCAAAGAATGACCACAGGGGCTGACTTGGTCAATATATTTTAACCCAACCAAGCCCAGGATGCACCTGACATTGCTAACCTCAGCCTTCTGCACTTACCGGAAATCCAGGGAAGCCTCGAGTGCCCGGCTGGCCCTGCAAAGAATGAAGCAAGAGGAATGAGGAAGGGCGATGGAGAGAGCATCTCAGAGCCCACCAGCGACTGTGTGATCCACTATGAGGCATATTCAGTGTGTGGGCTGACTGGGGGGAAGAGGAGAAGATGGAAAGACAGCACCATAGGACAGACAGCTTCTTCAGGGACTGGGGCTGGGAAGAAGAATGGAGAGGTCACCATCCTTGGGTCCTGTTTATAGAAGAGGCCTGGATCCCTCATTGCTGTGGGCACTCTGAGCCACGACATGTAAACAGACAGCACGCTGATGAGACAGCCAGGACACAGGGACTCAGCCCCCAGCGTGCAGAAGCCCTGGGCCAACATCCAACCAACTGGTTCCAGGCATTGCTCACCGCCACTTAGCTAAGGAGGGCTTGGAAATTAGCAGATAGCAGAGTTTCTCTTCACAGTGTGTATTTCAGGCTAGAATAGGTCAGATTGTTTGTGTCCCTCTGGCCAGCAATCCCTGGATCTCCCAGTCTGTGGGAGATGAGAGTGATGTGTACTCATTTCCCTGGAGACTGAAGATTATAACAGGGCTGGACACTAGAAGTGGGGTCCCTGGTCAGAGCCCAGAGGTTTATTGTCAAGATTCAGAACAAAAGAGAGGTGCTGAAGTTAGAAACAGCACAACGGGGCTGGAGAGATGGCTCAGCGGTTAAAGGTGCTTACTTGAAAGCCTGATGATCTGGGTTCAATTCCACAGTACCTACATAAAGGCAGATGCACAGTGCTCCGTCCATCTGGCGATCAGTTACAGGGCGAGAGGCCTGGCATGCCCATTCTCCCCCCCCCAATCTTTCTCTCCTTGCAATTAATAAATAATTATAAAAGAAAAAAACAACAGCTGGGCTGTAGAGATGACTCAGCGGTTAAGGCACTTGCCTGCAAACAACCTGGGTTTGATACCCCAGTACTCATGTAAAGCCAGATACACAAAGTGGCACACGTATCTGGAGTTCATTTGCAGTGGCTAGAGGCCCTGGTGCACCCATTTTCTTCTCTCTCTCTCTCTCTCTCTCTCTCTCTCTCTCTCTCTCTCTCTGTCTGTCTTTCTTTGCTCTGTCTCTTTCTGTTTGCAAATAGAATAAAATAAATATTTTTTAAAAACAAAGGCAGAGCACAACATTATGGCTTCAAGCCCAAGAGGATGATCAGAAGGTCAAGGGTAACAGAGCTGAGATGTGAGCCATGCACTCTCTTCCCCGGGATCCAGCAAGGCCTCCCTCCCTCTACTCACATCATTCAAGGTCATCCTTCATGGTGGCCCCATGATCAAGTTAGCTTCTCTTCCTGCCTTTGTGTCCCTGCTCTCTGCCCAGGCACAATGGCTCACCTGCATTTCTCTGGTACACATGCCAGCTCTCAGCTTGGGTGCCCTCGGCTGACATTTCTTTGTGGAGTCTGGTCGGCTGAGTTTCAATCTTGCCTTCACCAGCAACTTGCCAAACTGAGCCATTGTCTAACCTCCCTGAGCCTCACTTTCCTCATCATAGAATAGGGGTCACCAGGTAACCTCATGGGCTCACTGAAACTACCTGCAGTTCTGCCTGTGATGCCTGAAGAAATGACAGATGACATCACCGGGCATTTGTTGACTACAGCTGAATGAGACAGGTGCCCAAATGGAGTACCTCTCTAATTCACTGAAGCTCAGTACGTATTGGGATTGGTGATGTATGTTTTAGTCAAATAGTCGTCTCAGAACCAAATCCCATGTCTGGATTCATCTGCTGTCCCCCTGAAACATTCCAGACTGTCTGGATCTCCCTGGAGCCATGGTCATGAGTATCCAGAGGCCTCTTCACATGGGCATGTGGCACGAGGAACCCTGGTGTGTTCATTTGGGGTGCTGGTCCACAGAGAGCCAGCTGAAGTCTGCCACAGGCTTGTAGCAGGTTTCCAAAGCCAGAAGGTAGAGATGTCAATCACATGTCTGAAGTGCCCCCAGCTTCTCTCCTCTCAAGGATAAGCGATGCTAAGAATAGCCCTAAGGAGAAACCCCGGAAATGGTGCAATGTAATCTCTGAAATCTCCCAGTGTAAACTTTCTGTAAACTACTCTGGACACGGAGAGGCCCAAGGAAAAGGTCAGGAAGAGAGGATTCCAAGAAACGTCCTCATGGCCGCCCCATCTCATATTGATGCAGTTGGGATAATCACACGCTCTGCTAATTACAGAGCCTGCCCCTTAGCAGCCAGCATCCGACCTACCTACAGCCAAGTCTCGGTTAACCAGGGCTTTTTCAAGGATTTGGGGAGGAGTGTTGTCACCGACCACATGGAAATTAGGACTTTGCTTTCTGGAGAGGTTTGGGCATGGGGAAGGCACTTGGGGAGATGTGGAAGGGCGTTGTAATTTAGATATCTCAATTTATGCTGAGTTTCTGATGTTTTCTGGTCAGGCTCGATGTCAGGATGATGAGTTACCTCTTTGGTCTCTATATATAGATAATAATAACATGCCCCAACATATTATTATACTATATTCTTGAATATATTAAGCTACTAATATATGTCATTTATGTAATATATATTATTATACTATATTCTTGAATATATTAAGCTACTAATATATGTCATTTATGTAATATATGTGTATATATTAGCAAAGAGTATAACCAGACATAAATATTTGAGTCAGGGTCTCACTACGTTGCCCAGGCTGGCCTTGAACCCCTAGGCTCTAGGAATCTTCCTACCTCAGCCTCCTTAGTAGTATAAACTTTAGACATGGAAACACATTTAACGGCTGAGCCAACTCCCTAACCTGGCTTTGTATTTTTATGCCATGCTATGAGTTATTCAATATTTAATGTGCTTGCTGCTGGTGCACAGGATAATAGACATCTGGGTAAATTGCATCTCTAATGATTATGCCCCTCATCCACTTAACTCAAGGACTATCCTTAGCTCTTGGGTTAGGCTTTGGGTCCTTCATTCTCAGCCGCTTGCTGACTGTACTGTTGATCCATTTTCAGTACTTTCTAGGTGCCTTTCCTGGCCCAGAGCCTCCTTCCTTGGGTGACCATTCCTCCAGCCTTTCCTTCGTGACCCTAGCCCAGGCCGAGAATCTCCCTTACCCCACGTTCCCACAGCATCCTGGCTTAGCATCTGCTATCTATAATGTGATTGTTGTCATGGGCCCACAGGCCCCCATCAGCTTCGGCTGCTCAGCAGGTCTATATATACCTGGTATGGGCAGCGCCTTGTGGATGAGGGTGAGAAGTTCAGGTTCCCTCCTGTGGGCCTTAGGGCAGCTTAGGGAGGGGATGATCGCTTGATACTCACTGGGGCCATTCCCTAGCCTGGCCATGTCCTGCCCAGTGGCTGCTGGGCCAGACAGCATCTCAGGGTCCAGTCTCTCCGTCTGTCTCACAGAGCTTCTTATAGGAATCAGCATACCCAGACAGACTCCAGCCCTTTGTGTCACTGGGAGCCATCCTTATCTGAAGTGCCTGGATGGACCTTTGCTTGGACCACTGACTGAGCTGAAGGCACAGAGGCAGGCGACCCTGGAGAGCTAGCTCTAAGGCTGGCTCTGATTAGCAGCATTTATTCTGGGCCCTTCCTGGCTGAGCAGAAGGCCTCATGTTCCTGTCATCCCTGGCTGTCGCTTGTCTAACTTGACCTTAATGATAAGGAGACTCTCTGTTGACTGGTCCTCTGCTCCCACCAGCCCAGGGCAGCAGGGGAGCTAAGGCGGTGGCTTGCTGTCTGTGAGGACTTCACTAGGATGGCCAAACCAGGGGAGGCCAAGGCCAGAGGACCCTGGGCTTGCTCAGGACACCTAGTGTCCTAGAACCATCTCTGTCTAGCACTTTCTTTTTGTAAACAGTACAGCTTCAACAAGGAAGGGGTGCTGGGAAAGAAATGCTCGTGACTGGGGCTAACCTGCTCTAGCACTTTACAAGCTGATGACAAGCCTGAGACTCCCAGTTTCCTTCTGTGCCATGAGCCAGTGGGACCACCTCCTGCCTATGTTGGAGGCCTAGCATGTGACAGATGTCACAGCTACCACTCGAACTTTACAAGGTCTCACCTCTGGATCTAAATCCAGTATGGGAAGTACGTTCCTGTTCAAGTTCACGCATCCGGGGCACTCAGACAGGAAATTGCCCTGCATGCACCTCAGATGTAGGGACTTTGCAACAAATGACAGGCAGTCTGTCAGTAGGGTTTGCTGAAAAGAGTCAGAGCACCAGCGTGACCCACACAGCAGAACTCCGTGCTCAGACCCATGGAGATCAGAAGTGATATAGCCCCCACTTTTTAGGCAGCTAGTTAGGGGACAGGCACAGAGAGGACAAATATTCGCAGGTCCCGGTGGAACCACCTCAGGGAACACTGGGCATGTGCAATCAGCGATAGAACCAAAGAACACCCAGGGTTCAGGAGGTGAAATGCCAACAGGTCCTGACTCACAGAGACGGACCACCGGCCTCTGTTCTTCTGTTTCTTCCAGCTTCTTCCTCCTCTTTGGGATCTTTGGCGGGCTTTTTCTAGGTCTGCGCTCTTCCGATGCCTTGACAAATTAGGATTCCTACATACATTCAAATTAGCCAACCAGGCTCATCCCAACTTACTGCCTAACTTACATATGGGCAGGAATCAATCAGGCTGATGGGGGTGATGTAAAAACCTCTGGTCCAGAGTGTTAATTGAGATCTCTTTGGGACCCCTCCCTGCCGCATGCAGCTGCTGCTTTACTTCTCATAAAACTTCACTTGCTTGCTTGCTGGTCTGCGTTCCTCATTCATCATCCTTCCCAACTGTGAGACAATGAACTGAACTCCTACCCGGGAAATGGTAGGGTACTGAGAAAAGGAGACCACAGCAAAAGGGGTCCCAAGGTAGCCTCAATTCTGCATTCTTCCTGCATTCTCCAATAGGCCCGTGCCAGGCTCCGACCTCAGTGTTAGAACCTAGGGGCTGGCCTCTTGCTCTATGACCTTGCTATTCCCACCTTCTCTGGGAACAGCTAGGCTCAGAGTATCTGCTCTGTGGTTCTCTCAGGATGGAGTGGGGTGAGAGCCATCAGGGCACCAGCCATGTGTGTACAGGTGACAATCACACCACAGCCTGGTTTGGGACATGGTCACAGTACACAGAGCACACAGATTGTGAATCATGTGGTCACTCCCGCTGTGTGACTCTGGGCAAGTCAGTCCACCCTGTGTGCCTTGGTTTCTTCATCTCCTACTTTGTAGAATTCTTTCGAGATTAAGTGAGTTAATACATGGAAAGGCCCCAGGAGGCTGTCAGTCATCAGCAGCGAGGTGGGATCTGAGGTCAGGGAAAGCTTGCTCGTGAGGCCAAAACTCATCAACTCAAAACACTCCCTTGGGTCTGAGCCCCTGACTTTCTGATAGCCTTGGCTTCTCTGGTCCCTGACTCCCTCACCATGTAGCAGGTCAGAGAAAGTGCATAGCCAGGTACTGAGCCTACAGTCCACTGCCTCTCTATGCAAGGCCACTGGCCAAGCCCCTTCCCCTTGGAGGGCTTCAGTCTATTCTTCTGAGCTGTACTATATGGGGGCCTGGTCGTCCCAAGCCCCCGGGTGATTTTTTTGAAGCTGGTGGCCAAGCACCCTGGGAACGCACTCCCCTCCATAGTGAGTTATCTTGCTGGCTCTATCACCCACATCCCCAGTAGTCCCTAAGGAAGCCAGTTGGAAGATACTAATTAATACACAGGACCCAGCTCTGACACAGAGAGGGGGTTGGAGGTTGAGTGGTGGGTTGGGGGCTCCACTAAGGCCAAAAGTGGATGGGGGTCAGCGAACCTTAACAGCTTTCGGGAAGTCCAGGCTAGTTCCTGGGAAAGTGGGGCGCCCACCAGGGCACTTTCTCCCTGCTGTAAACAGTCCCTGCTCGCCTGCCGCCTGCCTCCTCACAGCTGCTGGAGTTTTGTGGCTGGAGTCCTCCCCTGAGACTGTAATTTAGGTAGATTTAGTCAGGCCACTTTCTTTAACATCCACCAGAGCGCTGAGGCCAGCAGTAGCCTCCACACCCAGAGAGGCCCAGCCAAGACCCTCTTCCTCCCTTCTGAGGCCCTTCTCGTGACTCCCATTGCCCCACGCCCCAAACAAAGAGCAACAACTTACAGGGGGTCCTCGAGGACCTATGATAGACATCCCAGCGTCTCCAGGGGCACCCTGTGGGGAGAGAGAAGGAGGGTGGCAAGGGGACCAGGTAATTTATGGCAGGGGTAGAGGGGTGGGGGAAAGGAGACCACAGGAGAAGTCAGAAGAGGGGGGATGTCCACCCCATCAACCAAAGGGAAGCCAGGGATGCAGAGAGGAGGTGAGGGGACCAAAGGACACGTTAGGACCAGCCAGGAAGGAGTGAGAAGAAGCAGCATGAAGGGTTGTAAATAAGGGAATAAATGCAGGGTGCAGAGGGAAGAGGGTGGAGGGAGGGGAGGGTCTGGGAAGTGCCATCCAAGCAGGCTTCAGGGTAGTGAGGTGGATGGGGGAGACTTCGGGAAGGGACGGCTCAGTGATAATGTTCCAAGTCCCCGAGCCTCCTCCAAGTTTCAAAGCCCCTCCACCCCCAGATCTTTATCCTCATTTCTCCCCCCAAACATCTGTCTGCACACCCTACAACTGGTCAACAACGGTCTGCTCCCCTGTAAGTGTGGAGTTGTGAAAATGGAAGGTTGGGACACACTGCACCCTATGTGGCACCAGCAGTCCCAAACCCAAAGTTAAGCCACTTAGAATGTCTAGATAAAGCCCCAGAGGGATGAAGAACACGGTGGTTGAGCAAGTTAGGTAAACACGGAGTGGGTGGGAGGCAGGAGAACATCCAGACCCATAGGGAATCTATACCTCTCAACAGAGGCAGAATTTAAAAAGCCCAGGGTCCTGAGTTCAAGTCACAGCAGCTCTCTGAGCTCTTGCCCATCTCCACTGTGAGCAGAGAAGCTAGGATGTCCTGCAGCCCTCATGAGGGAAGGGGAAACAGATTTTATAAAATGCTTCCTCACAGGCAGGGCTAATTTCAAATTAGTCACTGGCATGTACGTCATTATAAGGACACTATGATTTTTACGAGAGGCCATGTGGCATCGTGGTTAAAAACCAGAATGCTTGGTGGGTTTGAAAGCAAGCCCTGTTCCCTAACCAGCTGTGTGACATTGGGCAAGCCACGTCTCTGTTCCTGTTTGCTTCTCTGTGGCAGGGAGTGGACACCTATCCTCTATAGTGGATGTGGAAATTTCACAAGGTAATGTTGGGCAGTGTTTAAAAACACGGCCAGGACCAAGGAGGGCAGTATCATCTCCTACTAGGGCAGCCCAGGGTGATGATCCGCCAGTTCAGCCATGGGGTCAGGCGCATGAAGCTTTTGTCCAGCTTCTTTTTAGCTGTGTGACCTTGGACATATGACTTTGCCTCTCTGGACTTCAAGTACGTGGGAATATTAAAGCTTTCCTAGGAAGGTTGTCAGTATTCACTGAGCTAGAAGCAAGCATGCTTAAAACCGCACCTCACACCATGTGTGATTTCTGCTCTTACAACCATTGCCATTGATGTTACTGGAGACGGGATACTCTTTGGAGAGCAATCCTGTGAGCTGGTGTGGTGGCTAAGGCCTTTAGCCTCAGCTCTCGGGGGATTGAGGCAAGAGGATCACTGAAAGTGAGGAGCCAGCCTGGGCTACAGATGGAGATCCTGTCTCAACCCCCTTCTCCCTCCAAAAATAAGCATTGTCTTGCATGTAAGTGAGGAAGGGGCAGTTGGGCACCAGGACGTCTGCTCATGACTACGGCTGCAGACCCCCAGCAAGCCCCAGACCTTCTCTGGATTTCACCTTCTCTTCTGATTAGATATATTTCACTCTGAACTTTCTCTAGAACCCACTGAGGTGCTGTTCCAGGATGGGTCTCTGGCCTCTGGCTTCATGGGTGGCTTCTCTCTGTGTTGCTAAGGTTCCCCTGGTCATATCCAGCCACCCAGCAGTGACAGGCCACTTTCCTTGCTCAGGGAGCAGCGGCAGGGTCCATTAGGAATCAGTGATGGAGTCCACCCCATGTGGTCCAGGCAAGCAGAGCACAGCAAGTTGCGACAGCTGTAACTGTGTCCAGGAGTCCCAGGACCCCTGCTCACGGCATGGAGGACATCAGGAGATGGTCACCAGACCACCAGGAGATGGTGGCCAGAGTAAGTGCCATCGGCTCCACTGGGGCCTATGTGGTGGTGGTGGGGGGGCTGAGAGCTTCTAGGGGACTCTGCTTGGTAAGTAAGGAGGTCAGTCAAAAGGTGGAGGGACTTCGAGGACTCACCTTCTCGCCTGGCTGACCCTTGATGCCCTGGGCAGCCCCACACCACCAATACAGGGTGCAGGGGAGAGAGAGAGGGAGGGAGAGAAAAGAGAGAGAGGATGAGAGGAAGGCATTGACGTTGGCGTCTGCGTTAAAGGCACAGCAACTGAACAAAAGAAATCCCCGTGAAATAGACACAAGACAGCACAGATGTGACATGACAGCCTGCAGCCCCGTGGCCAAGTGCAGCCAGCTAGGAGAGAAACAGGGCAGGGGGGGAGGGTCTGTCCAAGTGTGTGCGAG
>PVHP010032433.1:0-20317 GCA_004024765.1 Zapus hudsonius | reverse complement strand
ACTACAGCAAGTGTACATTTTAACCACAGAAGGGCCAGACATTCTGACACTTGCTTTTCCATGACAGAAATGTCTGAGTGCCTTCTGTCAAAAATTCAACTGTTAGTTTGGTGACTAAGCACAATCGATTTTCAGTTTCAGAAATCGGCCATCTTTCCTGGTGAATTCACTTTCATATTTATTGGGTTATCAGCTGCACTTAAAGTCCAAGAAAGCCAAGGGCTATCACACACCTTAGCAGGTTTTTTCTTTCTACCATGCTGGCTTCTTCATTCGGTTAAAATATTCCTTTATGGAAATAAGTGTATATATTTGAAGATCTCTTGTATTATTTTTTCAGTCGACTAAAAAGACTCTGGGTGAAATAATTGTTAAACATATTTTCTTTATAACCAGGAATCCAAGAAGTCTGCTTTTATTTTTTAAAATATTGAAAAGTTGTCCCCAGGGAAATAGAGGACCCTGTTGACGTGAATGTTTCTTCTGCATTTCAACCAGAAGGGGGCGCTGTTGTATCTCCATTATTGCTGGGAAAAGAGAAAAAGATTTTTTTTTTTTAAATCCAACCCACTGAAGTTATCCATCCTGATAAAGGGGTGGATTTTCTTGAAGCTGATGAGCATCTTTTCTTCAAACCTTGACTTCCTTGGTTCTGGCCACCCCTTTTTTAGTACCAGTGAGTGAACTGGGAATGCTTTTTGCATTGGGAGAAATTGAGGAAACAGTATTGTTTTATTTTCTGAGGGACAAATGGATCACCTTTGCTACAGAGAAGGCAAGTTTGGCAGGAGATACCTCCAGATGCAGAGTTCTGGAATATTCCCAACCTTAACATCTGGAGCTCAGTTGGCTCATTACCAACCTATTTCTTTCTTTCTTTCTTGGGTTGACATTAGTCTTGGGGTGGGGGTTAGGGGGTCATTACACTCTGGCTACAATAAGGCAGACACGGTTAGCATCTTCCTGTTATTTAGGCACCCCCAAATTGTTACTGAGATATTAGATTTTTCATAAAGAAATGTGCATTTGTATCAACCTTTCTATTTCTTTAAATAAAATAAAATAAGTAACAAAACCAGCCCACAAATGCTTTAATCTGAGAGTTTATTGCCACTGAAATCATGTGGATAGACCAGTCCAGAAAACAGCAGGACACACAGGGAAACATTTTCTGAAACTTCTTTGTTTAGGTCACAGTTACATAGATACAGAAATATATGTGTAATATCATATTTCTGCAGTATGAAATTAATGTGGTATACTTCAGGCCGATAATTTCCAGTATTTTGTGAAGATTATTTTCGAATTCTCCCCAGGATATTTTAAATAGTATTGCCATCGTGCTTTTTAAAAATCACATTTGAAAATATGAGTGGGTCACTTCTTAAATAATAAATGCTAACAAAATTATAGTATTAAGCTATAGGAATAATGTTGGAATGGCCCATCATAATCTTATTTGTGTTAAAATATAAAGAGTCCTAATTTCTAAGTAGTAGGACTATGGGAGACTATTTTTTCTTCTTTTTGAACACACTTGAATACTTCTATAGTGTTCAAATTATGAGAATGCTATATTTATAATTAGAAAAGGGAAAACTCCATGTCTTGTCCCATACAAAGCAAAATATCCTAAGTAGTTTAGTAGGAAACTTATACCTTCTTGTTACAAATACCACATTTTAACATTTAAAAAAAATTAAATGGTCATATGTATTTTTGTATTTAACATTTAAAACTCAACTTCAACTAAATAATGCCTGATTTCTCAGGGATCTTTTGCTATTTTCTCGAATTAATTTGATATGTGCAGCTAGCATTTTCATGTATCGTCTCTCTTCATTATCCAAAGGGTTAATGCCTAATTCCATGAATTACGTTTCTGTGTTTTTCCTCTTGGGGTTGGCCAACTCTGGGACTACATTAGCCCTCCATAGAGGTCCTTTGGATTATGAAACAAACACTCAAGTATTATAAAAGATCTAAGTTAATTACAGACCAACCGTGTTTTCCTTAGCATTCCTGTGTCTCAGATTTTGTTTTTTCTGGTTCGTTTTTATTCTTGGACAGATGCAGGGAGTTGAGTCCCTGTAGCTAGCTACACAAAAATTGTTCTTGGGTTGGTTGCCAGTGGGCAGGCGGTGGACATTTGGCTTTACCAGGGTAGATGCATGGTTAACAGGCTTCTTTCAGGCAGGGGCGAGGCGTTAATTCTAGGCTGTGCGCTCCATTGGATTACCTGCCCATTCTTAAATCAGTTCCTTGCTGTGTTAATTACTAAAGCTTTGTGCGTTTTAAAATCAGACCCCTTCTGGTCAGGGTCTTTTGTGGTTCCATATGAATTTGAGGCTAATTTCTTCATTTTTTAATGTCTGATTTCTAAAAGATTTTTTAGTTTTGTTTCTGAAAAGTTCAGACACGTACCTAATGGGTTTTGTTTGTATTCACCCCATTACCTTTTCTTCCACTCCTGCTTTTAAAAAGTTCTCTTGGACAATTTCATCCATATATATTGCAATTTGGTGATACAGACCCCCCATCACTGTATCTCGGCCCCTCCCACTCCTGCTGAACCCCATAGACTCTTGGATACAAGCATCATGAAGAGAAGGGCTCCCCTTCCACCCGTAGCCATTGACTCTGTCTGCTCCTCAGTGAGGGGTGGGCACTTGAAAGACCCTCCCTGCCCATGACAGGATGCTGACTGGCCCTGTCTTGTGCAGGTGACCCCACTGCTGTGAGTTCAGGAGAGCGGCCATCATGTTTAGGAGAACCCACGGTCTTCTTCCATCCACCTCACTTCCATTTGTGGGGCTCTTCCTCCCCCCTTTTCTATTAAAATACCACTGGGATTTTGGTGGGGATTCATTTGAATGTGACCATGAATGAATAGTTTGAAAATAATGACGGATTGCTGTTTGTTATCGATAACTTTCATCAGTATCATTTGGTTTTTAATATACAAATGTTTCTACGTTTATTCCTAAGCATTTTAATGTTTGATGCTATTGTCATTGGAATATTTTTATAATTATTTTGAGTTCTTTGTTGTTATTGATAAGAAGTAAGTTATTTTTATATAAAACATTGTACCAGTAAGTTTTGGGGGGCAGAGTTCATGATTTTCTAAATATGAGATGGTGACATTTAGAAGCAAAGATACTTTCATTTCTTTTTCTCTACTTTTGACCATTTTAATTTCTTTTTCTTGCCTATTTGCTTGTAAAGGAGCTGCTAGTAGTCTGAGGGTTAGAGGTGGCTTGCCAGGGAAACTTTGTTTTTCTTTATCAAGTATCCTGTTGACTCATCAAAAGGAAATTGGAAACACTTTGAGACCATTTAAAAGAAACATATTATGTACCATAACGTGGGTCACAGCAAATGAGTGTTCCTTCATTATCTTAGGAAGGGCAGCCGTTAAGAAAACAATAAATATCATAGAAATATGTTGTGAGACCAACACAAGCAGTACCATCTCCTTCTAGCAACAACGCCACTGTAGACACAATCAGAGGAAATAGAATAAACTCCAAAATCACACAGTTCCAAATAGGCACTGCTGACTGGTAATCATTCTTGCTTTCATGTGTCTGTGATTTTGTTCTTGTGTTTATTAAAAATCGTATCCACCAGGCTGGAGAGTTGGCTCAGTGGTGAAGGTGTTTGCCTGCAAAGCTGAAGGACCCGAGTTCGATTCTCCAGTGGCCACGGAAAGCCAGATGCAAAGGGTGGTGCATGTGTCTGGAGTTCATTTGCAGTCTCTCTCTCTCTCTCTCTCTCTCTCTCTCTCTCTCTCTCTCTCTCTCTCTCTCTCTCTCTCTTCTCTCCTCTCTCTCATAAATAAAATACTTAAAAAGAAGAAATCAGAGGTTGATACTGACATTAAAAAAAAGATGCCACAAATAACCCGACTTTACAAAGCGGGAGAAGGGAAAAAACAAACAAATAAACAAATAAACCAACCTCCCAAATAGTGGGCTAAAGACAATAGCAAAAACGGGACCAGAAATCAACTAAATTGAAAATAAAAATTGATAGGAAAATTCAATGAATCGACGTTGCTTGTTTTTTCTTTAAATAAAACAAAATTGGTTAGCCTTTATCTAGACTTGCTGAAAAGCAAATGGACTCAAGTAAAGTGAGAAATGAAAGATCAGATGAAAACTGATCTCAATCCCAAAATAAAGAGTATCCTCAAATAATGTTACCAAGTTAGCTTCATTTTAAAAATATTTTTGCTAGATAGAGAATTCTGGCTGAAGAGTTCTTTCCATCGCTTCGGCTATAATCCTAATTTCTAAAGTACATGTTGACTCGTCCGTGCATCACCTGCTAAACAGGCATCCGTTGTTCCTCTGTATTCCCCTTTTGATGCTTAAATAAGATGCATGTTCACTTGGGCTTTTATGGCTTCACTACAGTCTGTCTTGCCATGGGCTTTATTTATGTTTGGCTTGGTATTTTCATTAGACTTGTGTATTCTGTTACTCGTAATGGAACAAAATTAAGCCGTGATTTTTGATATTGTTGTTTTCATTGTTAGTGTGGTCTTTGATTTTCAGACAGGATCTCACCCTGTAACCAGGCTGGCCTAAAGCTTCCTAAATAGCTCAGGCTGGCCTTGAGCTCCTGAGTGATGAGGTTACAGGTGTCTACCATCATGTCTGGCTTTTATGCCATGATTTCTTCAAATGTTGTTTATATTTTTTTTCCTTCCTCTTCTACGACTTAAATAGCAGATATATAGAAAGAACTGTTTAATAGTATGGAATAGGTCTCTGGGACTCTGATCAATTAAAAAAAAGATTTAAATTTTAAAAAATATTTAGTGTTGTGTGTGTATCAGACAGACAGACAGACAGACAGACAGACAGACAGACAGACAGAGACAAAAAGGCAGACAGAGAGAACTGGGTATGGCAGTGTCTCAGCCATAGCAAACCAACTCCAGATGCGTGCACCACTTACTGCATCTGGCTTTATGTGGATACTGGGGAATCAAACCTGGGTCATCAGGCTTTGCAAGCAAGTTCCTTTAACCACTGAGCAATCTCTCCAGCCCCTTCAAAAATATTTTTATTTGCAAGCAGAGAGAGAGACAGAGACAGAAAGAGTATGGTTGTGCCGGGGCCTCTTGCCATTGCAAATGAACTCCAGACGCATGTGTCACTTGATGAACCCGGATTTAGGTGGGTACTGGAGACCCAGACTAGCAGGCTTTGCAAGCAAGTGCCTTTAACTGCCGAGCCATCTCTCCAGCGCTCTGATCAATGTTTTAAAGAAAGTTTTCTCCCTATGGTTTTTATTGCTTTTGTTGGTCTGTTGTCAATTGTACACTTTCTTCTGGCATCTCCACCTGTGAGTTTAGTGAATGTTGAACTTCAGAAATGGTATTGTTCTCAGAGCTCAAATTTTCCGATTCCATTTTTTTTTCTATGCCCCTGTTGAGATTTCCTGTCTTTTCATTCATTGAGAGTATTTCTTTTCAGAGATCTGGTCTTAAATATTTGACTGATTTTTCTATTCTTTTGAAAACAGGTTTCACTGTGTTTGTCTTTTGATGTTAAGGAGGGTTCTATGGAATCGGATGATGTGAACAGTAAGCCAGGGAGACATTCTGCACTGTTATTCTGCAGACGAGCGTTGTTGCTCTTGTCATAACAATTACCTTCGCTGCTCATGAACTTCCAGTGGGATTCTTGGCCCGGGAGCTCAGCCCCTCAGCTCATCCGTTCTGTCACTACTTGGCTGGATGTGTGTTCACAGGTGTGCAGCTCAAGGGTCAGTTAGAAATTCCAGCGTCTTCTCTGAGTCTTTCTAAATTTTCCCACTCCTGTCTTTAAGTTGTGGTTTCTCCAGCTGTATTTTCTACAGATTTCTAAACACACCTCCCCAACTCAGTATGTGTCACTAGGCAAACAACTATGTCACTGTCCCTCTCTGAAGACAAAACTTCTACTGTCTCGGGTTGGCTCACTTACTGTTACATGCTGGTAACGTTCCAGAGGAATATTGTCAAATTTGCTCTCTGCATCAGAAATGTCGTCTTCTTAACTCTAAAAGGATTTTTATGATACTACAAGTTCATTTTAGAAAAACACATTTTATTTGGGCCAGTTTAAACTGATCGCTGTTGATATTGTGATGTGTAGATGTCTATTGTTTGTATGTGGTTTGGAATTTACACACATATATTTACACACGTTGCAGTAAATAAACTCATGAGCAAACCGTCCGTTCAAATGACACTATTTGGTCGCTTTTTTCTTTAAAAAATGTCATATATTTTCCCATGTCTAGAAACACATTGTTATTTTATGATTCCTTAATTTTGTGTCACTTAATACAATTTATCACAAAATCCCACCACGTGACTACATAAACTGTGTTTATACTTTCTTGCTGTTAGGTATTTAGGTTGTTTGTGATTTCTATTATTATTAATAACTCAAGTAAATTGCATACATTTACAATTAATTCAGTAAATGATCAGGATAAATTCCTAGCACTTTGTCTTGCTTTAGGAAAGGTATGTACCTTTTATTTTTTTAAATATTTATTTATTTACTTATTAGGAGAGAGAACATGGGCCTGCCAAGGCTTCTTGCTGTTGCAAACGAACTCCAGATACATGTGCCACTTTGAGCACCTGGCTTTACATGGGAGCTGGGGACTCAGACCCAGGCTAGCATAGGCTTTGCATGCAAGTACTTTTAACCACTGAGATATCTCTCCAGTCCCACTAAAGGTACTACCTATTAAAGATCTTAAACTCAGTTTGACATATCAAGCCTCACATATTCTGTACTAATTCATCCCATCACGATGTAAAATAGGTTGCTCTCTGGATAGACAAGGTCGTAATCCCTGGAACTCTTAAGAGTTGCCTTGTTTGAACAAAAGGTTAGGCTGGGGTAGGTGAAATGCAATCCCAGATGTAAGAGAGAGGCAGAAGGAACTAAGAAAAGGACAGAAGAGAAGATAGTCTCACTCTGGAGCAGGTTATAGTGATGCTACCAGAAACGAGAAGCAATGAGCTTTTCCAAGAGTCTCTGAGACACCACACCCCACATGAACCCAGAAGAAACTAATATGACATATGAGAATGAGCAGTTTCTGCAATCCTTATGGAAATCTGTGGTGATCTTTAGAGATTAAACAAACTTTTCTCTATTTCATGATTCTTTGAAATGTGGGGAAAAAATCTGAGGTTCTTTGTACTTTTTGGCTCTTTTTAAATCCTTGGGTTTTAGATGAACTGATAAAAACAACCAAGTTGAACTTACTTCTTTTTAATGAAACACTGGTTTCACAATTCTTTGATGTAGGACAGCCTAAAAGGAAAGAGATTGGGCGTAAGTAACTTCTATTCTATGTAGGCTACTGTGTGGTTTTTATCTTTCTAAAGCGACTTATATTCCTTCAAGATTCCTCTGTGATCTTCATCAGTGTCTCTGGCTTTATTCCTAAGGTGTTTGCTGAAAACAAGTGCTTCCTATTTTTCTGGAGTGTTAACTTCAGCTGGGAAGAGCTTGTGAAACAGTTCTTGAGAATTTTATATTTATTTTCAAACTCTGAGTTTGAGAAACCCATTTGCACAGAAAGAACCTAACATTTAAAAATAGTTCAAAATATATTTTTCCCCACTGGAAACTAGTGACTATTCTATTTTCTTAGGTTCCCATTTTCTTTCCATTACTCGCTCACATGCATAACCCCAGTTTTCAGAATGTGGTTATTTTACACGTCTTCTATTTTTCTAGAAGGTTCCCTCTTCCTTCTCACTCTCTTGGCCAACATCACAAACATTTCTCAACAGTCAACAAATGTCAACAATCTTCTATGACTCTTCCATTGTTGCCAAGAGTTATATAGTCATGCACAGCACGGTTTCAAGGGCACCAATTAAAATCCATTCAAGTGACCACGTTCCTATTTAAGATTCATTTTAATACACATAGATGCTCCTCTGGTCCTATGGCTTTAGTTTTCATGCTTTCTTTTTTGATTAAAAAATATTTCTTTCTTTGAGAGATGGGGAGGGAGAAAGAATAAGAATGAGAATGGACACACCAGGGGCTCTTGCTGCTGTAAATGGACTCCAGATGCACATACCACTTGGGATCTGACTTTTCATAGATCCTGGGGGATCCAACTCAGGCTGTCAGGCTTTGCAAGCAAGCACCGTTGACCACGGAGCCATCTCCAGCCCCACCATTCCTCCTTTTAAAACAAAACAGTTCTCAGTGTGGCTTAGACTTAGTATATTTCATCTGTGATAGAACAGCACCATTTATTTTTCTGGTAGTTTTCTGCCTTAAGAAGTGTGTGTCAGCCTTGAAAATATAATTTGTGTGTTGTGTTCTCACTGGGGGAGGTTATGGGGTATAGAATTGTCAAGGCAAAGGGTATATGGCACCTTTAGTTTAAAAAAATTTTGCCAGATCATTTCCAGAAAGGCTTTGCCAATTCATATTTTCTTCAGAAACACAGACATTCTCCATTCTCTGTCATCCTCACAAGCAATTGATGTTTCTTGCTGTTTACACTTTGCTTTTCCAATAAGTATAAAATACCGCTTCTTTTGTTACTGCTTTTTTTCTTTGTTTTATGTGAGGCTTAACATTCTTTCTGTAAATCTTTCTGTATTCACTGTCTGTTTTACTGTTGGGATACATATGGTAACAAAGAACCCAATCCAAAGCAGCTTGTGCGAGGAACGGGTTTATTTGGCTTATGGACTTGAGGGGAGACTCCATCCTGTCAGGGAAAATGATGGCATGAGCAGAGGGGTGGACATCACCTCTGCCACAGCACTGGAAATAGTGGCAGGAAGGTGTGCCAAACACTGGCAAGGGGAAGCTGGTTTATAACCCCAACAACACAGCTCCAGTGAGGGTCCAATTCCAAAACTGCCATCAGCTGGGGATCGAGCACTCAGAACACATACATTTGTCGGGGACATCCGAGTCAAACCATCACAAGCGTCTTTATATGTGACAGGTGCCACCTCTCACTATGTCATCCCTGTTACAGATCTACGCTTTCCTGTTGGCTGTCCATGCAATGCCTTTGTCCATTTGGATATCTAACTATAATCATCTGTATTTTGGATTCATCTCTTTCCTTCGTATCTCTGGGTTTCTGGCTTACAGTTCTTCAAACATATGAGTTGTTTACTTCCTGACACTTGGAAGTGTCCTTTAATTCCTGAGTTTTGATGCACTTCTCTTCCGGATGGAATGTTTGCAATTTGAAGGAAATTGCTATGTCATCATACCAAATTTCTTTCTAAGGTGTTTGAGCCATTTTCCATTGACCTGAACTTTGAAGAGGTCCTGATGGCTTATGTCTTCAACACTTGCTCTTGTGACACTTTAAAAGCTTGTTCATGTGATAAGTCATAAATATACATCACTTGATATCTTTGTGCATTAATTTAGAAATAGGAAACATTTCAGTCATTGTACCAGATATAAAATGGTATCTCATTATGTTTGATTTACATTGTTCTTGTGGCTTATGTTACTGAACACCTTGTAAGGGTGTTCACTCTCTCTGAGCACCCCTTCATTGGGGGGCAATTCTATTCAAATCCTTGTCCATTATTTGTTTAATTTCCTGCAGTTGAATTAGAACTCTGTGCTAAATTGTTGTAATTCTTGTGTATTGTGGATATAAGCCTTTTGCTGTATATATGTACATATGCACACATTCCCACCTATATGGACATATTAATATACAGTTAGCTACAACCAGTGTCTAAAGAATAATATGTAACAGCATATCTACTTTTGGAAATAATAACACATGTTGAAATTTCCTTTTTAAAAAAATAATTTGTGGATCTGTGTAAGACATAACACTGTAACACCAAAATTATGGTTTAGCTCACTGTGTGGAAGTATTATTGCACATTTTTAAAATTTTGGAACTGGAGATGTTGTTCAGTGGTTCAGGCACTTGCCTGTAAGGTCTAACGGTTGGGGTTCAATTCCCAAGTACCCACATAAAAACATATACACAAAGTAGAGTGCAGTGCATGCATCTGGATTTTGTTTGCAATGGCTGGAGTCCCTGGTGTACCCATTCTCTCTGTCAGTCTGTCTTTTCTCTCCCCTCTCTCTCTGCTTGCAAATAAATAAAAATATTTTTAAAACTTTTAATTTCAAATGATGCCATTAGCTCTCCATTGGATACCAACCTACTGGCTTGACTCCCTCTTCTCCCCCCCACTCCCGGCACATTTTTCTCATTCCATTTGGCTTCCCGAAAACAGCCTGCTGAACAAACCACACCCATAGATGTTACATAGTACAGCGCAGTTTAGATGGGGCTAACAACCCCTCCATGAAATTCTTTAGCTCAAATGATGAAGAGTTAGGCTGAATATGTATCTGGCATAGCCTTCTATAATCTCACAAGGACAAAGTTATATGCCACAGGTTTACAGAGATTCTGTTTTATGATTCGGCTTCCTGGAGGCAATAGGAAGCTCCATTTTCCCAGCAGTTATTTAATTCCATCAGAATATTGCTTTACCTGTGTGGAGAACCACAGTGCATCTCTTTGTACTCAGCTCCCTCAGCCTGCCAGCTGAGACCCTCCCCTGCCTTCTCTCTCCTCTGCACCCCCACCCTGTACTTGCCTCATGTGTACAAAGAGCAGAAACCAACCTTTCCATTGTCTCGGAATTAGGAACAATCATCCCAGCCCAGGGGATTGTTGAAAAATTAAATTTAACAAACAAGAGGCATCGTGATGTGTTAAATATAAATCAGACACATGGTGGGATTTGCTTTTAATGGCACACCTTGGAAGAAATTTTATTTTTACTCCCAGCAAATTACCTAGCAGAAAAAAAAAAATGACAAGAGTAATCTATTTTTTTCACAGCTGGTCGGTTGGCCTGAGTTTCTCATCAAGGAGCCCATGCTGTTTGCTTCCCAGATGGACAGCCTGGACGAGCAGCAAATCCACTGAGCCCGGGACACAAGGTAGAAATGACCCTGCCAGAACTCTGAGTCTTGCACAACCCTGCACACTCAACATTGCAAACGGCCCATTCCCAAATGAGCATCTTCTGGGACAACCTCCTATATCTTGTCAGAATGAGTCCTGTTCAATCCTCAGCTGCAATTAGACCAAAAACTTGTAATAATTACGGGAAACTTATTAAAAAGCTGAAGGCCTACACTGTGACAGTGGAAAACACTCAGGTGACATTAACAGTAATTGAAATCTCTGTGAGGTTTTCTTTTTTTTTTTTTTTTCATTTATTTCTTGTTGATGGCCCAGCAAAGAAAGCCTAAATGAGGGAGGGTAGCAAACCAGCACACTCAGGTGCTAATGAATGAATAAATTGTTTCTGTAGCATTCTACCAATGCCATGTTGGAGTTCAGTAACTGCTTACTTGGGGGCAAGGGCACTGGGCAAACCTTCCTGAAATATGTGTTTGTTACTCTCAGGGTGACATATTATGGCAGTCCTGCCTCCAAATCTGGATTCTCTTCCCGCTACCCTCAGCCATTCCAATTTTAATAGCCAGTGTGTCTTTACTTAGTTTTGATGCGGAACAATAAGAGTTTTAAAGAAGTAATTTTGAAATCTGTCCTGGTGAATATTTTACTAGTATATTTATAGTTTTAAGAGTATTAAAATCACCAAATCATCTTTTCTTGGCTTCAGTCACAAGGATGACCTTTATGTTCAAACGGGAAAGCTATTAAAAGGAAATTTATTCAATTGGACTTTTAAAAGTTATTTTTGGTTCATCTGTTTGTTTTGATCATTTAAGATTGAACATGAATGATTCTGGTTGGTTTTGCTTCTGAATGTTGGGCTATGTATGATTCTTAGGAAAACATTAGTTTTGCCTTGCTTTAACTTTTACAACTCAAGAAGAAGATACCTTGGACTGAAGGTAGGAACAAAAGAGAAAGCAATTCAAAATTTGGGCTCAGGGGAGCGTAGGTCACTCTCATGGTATGTCTGACTTGGATTGAACTCGATCCATTCCTTTAGAAATTTGGGTGCTCAACCAGCTGTTCCCCAGCAGTTACAAGCCCACCAGAGCTGAACCTGGGGGCGCAGGATTAAAGTAGACATAGATTAGCAGTGATGGCGGGGTGGTTCATAGTCAAAGCCTAGTGTTGGGGACCAGAAAAGAGAAATCTGGGGAGACCTGCCTTGGGGAAGAGGCAGTAAGCTCATCCTGTGTGATTGCCAAGGGCAGTGGAGCAACACCAGGGTGGAGAGAGGACTACTTTAAAATGAGGCAGATCAGACTGGATTTCATTTCTATGGCGGTGTCTGGGGAGGGGGTTGGCAAGCAGTGATTGAATTTTCTGTGGACAGGACTCTCTAGTAGCTGAACAATTAGGGAATAATTCCAAATCCCATCCAATTTGAATATCAGTGGTTTTGTGAGACTTGATTTACATTTTCAGGAGGTTGGAACATATTTTGTCATTACCATCCAAATGAGTATGTGTACAACTATAGGAAAATCGTTTTACAAAGTATTTTACATTATTTCAACTGTTAGGAGGTACTTTACAACCTTTTCTTCACAGATATTATGGCATGAACCTTGCTCTAGGAAAATTTAAATTTATCGTGGATTCTGAAATTGCTAAATTTGAATGAATTTGCATTTGAAATGAGAAAAGGAGTGATGACAATAATAATCGCCAGCATTTTAAGCACTTGTTTGAGTAAGTTATTATATTTTGAAGGATTTAAAGCATTTTTTGAAGAATGGATCCAGAATTGTTGTCTTCTAAATATTTTGTGTTGTGAGTGGATACTTAGAATTTCACTAGAGTTCTCATTACTTCAAATATGCTCTTGTGAAGAGGCGTCTCTAAACTAGCATAGAATTGCAATTTGTTCCTTGTTAGGTAGTAAGTTACTGTAGTGGTTTGACTCAGATGTCCCCCATAAACTCATGTGTTCTGAATGCTTGGTCCCCGGCTGATGGTAATTTGGGAGGTGGAGCCTTGCTGGAGGAGGTGTGTTGCTGGGGGTGGACCTTGGGGCTTATGGACTCCTCTAGCTCGTCAGTGTTAGTTGGCTCCTTCTCCTGCTGCTGTTGTCCACCTGCTGTGGAGAGGTGGTGTCCAGCCTCTGCTCATGCTCTGCTTTCCTTGCCATCATGAAGCTTCCCCTCGAGACTGTAAGCCACAATAAATATTTTCCTCCTGTCGAAGTCAGCCACAAGCCGCTGGGATGAATCTCCAAACCAGGCACAGTTTTTATTGAAACTACAGATTGAGGGGAAGTTCTATAATAGCGAAAGAGGCTGGCCTCTTTCACAGGTCCAAGCAGAGAGAAAAACCCATCACCTACACCACACACACACACACACACAGAGAGAGAGAGAGAGAGAGAGAGAGAGAGAGAGAGAGAGAGAGAGAACAGGGAACAGGCAGGAGAGGCCAAAGAGAATTTCTTCTCCTTTATATACCCTTAGGGTGGGGTCTTACAACCCTTTCCCAGACTTAATGGCTTCCTGAGTCTCTGGAATTTCCTTCCTGCATAGCCCACACAGGAAAGAATGTTTACTTCCAGCTTCTTTGAGCTTCTTTACATCCTGCCCCTTGCTGAGAGGCTGCCTTCCTGTAAACATCCTCAGAGACCCACCCAAGATAATTAAGAAGATCCAAATTGACAACAAAACCTAACCATCACACCTCCCATAGGCTACTTTTGGTTGGATGTTTCATCCTAGCAACGAGAAGGTAGCTGCAACAGTTACCCTTTGATTATTAAGTGACAGCACACATAAATGGTACTTCAGGGTACCTTGGTGTGGTGAGAAAGAAGTGTTGAGTGACAGCGTGGAATCCTGGTAACTCTAGTCTCATTCAGCCCAGGAGCTGAAGTGGACTTCCCCGCGCAGTGAACTACGGTAGAGACTCCTGGAGTGATTGCCTCCTCAGGAAGAGATTAAACCTAAGAGACTCCAGGGACTAATAATTGAAGACAATTTAATCCTGCCTCTCAGGACAGGTGGGACAAAGAAGGCCCAGGAGGCATTGTAAATGTCAGGAGTTTGGACAAGAGAATTCAGGGACAATAAGATATACCATTACTTCTCACTAGACTCCACTTAGCTTCGACTTAACAAGGCTTCTTTTTTCTCAGTTGCTGCCCTTCCTAACAACTAGGGTGACATCTTTGCTTGGGTTTGGCTGGCTTCACACAAGGCCCTGAGGATATTGATGCTCTTCCAGGTTCCTTAGAAAATAAAATAACAGGAGCTCCAGTGGCGCAATCGGTTAGCGCACGGTACTTATACAGAAAATAAAATAACAACATGGTGGCATTTGACATTTAGCTTCTACTGCTTTTAGAATAATGACCTCAGAGTCAGTGTGGCCCCTGACATGGCTTCCTCTTCTCTTCTCTGTTGGGAATAGGATGTCTTTTTCTTCTCATTTCGGTGCTGAATAGCCCAGGGTCTCCATCATGGGGGTGATCTGTACCAGCAGGGACTTGATACTGTTAGGATCTCTGTTGTTCTGAGCAGTTTTTTTAAAAAAAACATATTTAAGCTGGGCATGGTGGCGCACACCTTTAATCCCAGCACTCGGGAAGCAGAGGTAGGAGGATCACCATGAGTTCAAGGCCACCCAGAGACTACATTGTGAATTCCAGGTCAGCCTGGGCTAAAGTGATACCCTACATTGAACCCCCCAAAAACATATTTATTATCAATAATTAGATACATTATATGAGCAAATCTTGTGATGCTATCCCCATTTCCCTCCTCCCTGTCCCCAACCTACTGGGGAGCCTCCTTGGTGGGCATACTGGATCAGTTCATGAGGTGAGGGGGGGGTTATGGATAGTACAAAGGTAGGCAGTTTTTTTTCTTTGTGTGTTGTTGCTGAGGGAGCCAATGTCTCTGGATATTCTCCCTACCTGGCTCTTACAATCTTTCTGCTCCCTCTTCTGCTCAGTTCTCTGAGTCATGGTGGGTGAGTTTTAAGTCTACTTTATTATTGAGATCTAAAGAGTCTCTGGACTTCTTCTTTGGACTGTGTTGGGTATCATTGATGTCTGTCTCCATTGACCTTTCCTAGGTTATCTGACTTGCTTTGGTGATAGGTCTCTTGTTTATCTTGTCACTTTCTCATAAATTTCATCTGGGCCCTATATGATAGACCAGGGGTGGTTCATCTCCTGCCAGTATGTCAGTCATCATCCCATGTCTTATTGGTGGAATTGGGTTATCCATGGTTCTCACTGTTTTCTGAAAAATATGAACAGAATCATAAATGAGACAACATTGTTAATTTGGCAAGATTCTAATGGGTATAGCCTCTCTGTAGCTCATTGATAGTGGGAATTTCCCCTTGGAGCCCAGGTTCTTGGTCCCCATAGGATTTTGCCATGGATCTCAGTTCCAGTTAAGGGTTCCTTGTCCCTGAGCGTATCTCTTAGCCAATCAGTAAGCCATTTATTACCCATCTAGGTTTAGCATCACTATTGTGCAGATAAGCACTTCTTGACTTGCTGGTCTCTTCCAGATAGCAGTGTGCTCAGCATTCTCGTGACATCAGTATGTATTGTATATCAGTGGTCTCTGCTTTTTCCAAATATTATTGACCAATTTCCCCT
The DNA here is from genome assembly GCA_004024765.1 of Zapus hudsonius. Taxonomy (NCBI): domain Eukaryota; kingdom Metazoa; phylum Chordata; class Mammalia; order Rodentia; family Dipodidae; genus Zapus; species Zapus hudsonius. The sequence continues at coordinate 4,689 of PVHP010032433.1, read as the reverse complement.
GGCAGCTCATGTAACACTTTCCAGCACTATACATGCTACCATCTGGGAGCTGGTTACCATTCTGGATCTAGCAGGGTCTCTCAGTGTTGTGTAACTACAATCCATGGTATTTTCAGCAATAGTGTCTTACCTTTGGCCCGGGCAGGTATTCACGAGCTTTGACAAAAGCCTGCCTTGTTTGGGGGACCTCCTAGGTCTCTTTGACCCAACTAAGTCTGTTGGGTCAGATTTGATGGTTTCATATCAGTTCTACCTGGATATTCCAGGATAATGTCTTTACCATAACAGCTAAGTGTGGGAAGGAACCAATGACTGGGACAGGGAGTTACAGGCCTGAGCAATTTGTCTTGGGGTTAAGCTTCCTCCCATTCTATTCATGGCCCCTCTTCCCAGGCAATGCCCACAGCTTCCTCAAGAGCTTTCTGCATGAAAGTAAGGATTTTATGGTATTGATTCATTATTGGTTTAGCAGTTCCTGCCCAGGGAACATAAAAGAAGTTGGCAAGCAGACATCAAGGTTTGGAGGAAGAGTCCCTCCTTCCTTCCCTTCTGCCATAGTCAGCTGGGATAAGCCTCCAAACCAGGCATAGTTTATAGGAGAAATGGAATGCACACTCAGGCCGCAGACAGCAGGAACTCCAGGCAGAGCTCAGACTGCTCTCTGCGTACCTTAGGCTGGAATTCCAGATCTGCCCCTATAAACACCTTAGGGCTGGACCCTAGGATCTGCCCAAGGTGACACCTCTTCCAGCCAGTCTGTTAGACACAAGCTTTTAATAAAACTCATGAATCTATTGGAGGACATCCATTCAAACTACCACACCTACCAACCCCAACTTGCTAAGAAAAAACTCAGGGCTTGTATCCTGCTCCATCCCCGATGTAAGAGTTTTGTGTGAGGCCCCCACCTGGCCACATCTGGGCCTTTACATTCCTTCCTCTTTCTTCTGACATCTGTATTTTACTGAGAATCTCAGAGCTTGTTGGGTGATCCCACATGGCAGTGTGTGTGATCCCTGGATAACACAGGGGAACACATGGATCTGAAGATCTTCCCATACAAACAGAATGGAGAGTGGATTTTTTTCTTTTTTTATTGCTGCTGTAAGGAGTTAAAGCAGATTTTGTAGTTAGAGGCAATACAGATTTATTCCTTTAGAATTCTGGAGGTCCCAAGATCAAATTCAAGGTGTTATGTTCTTTCTGGAGGTTACTGGGGGGGGGGATCTGGAGCCCTACCTTCTTCTTCTAGCTTATAAAGAATTCCTGCATTCTTTGTCATGGACCCTTCCTCATCTCACCCCTCCCATTTGCTTCTGTCCTCACATCTATCTGCAGTCTCCTCTTAGGAGGACCTTGATGGTTTCATATCAGTTCTACCTCGATATTCCAGGATAGTGTCTTTACCATACCATCTTTAACTTACCCATACCTACAGAAACTTATTTGCCATAGAAGGAAATGCACTCACCGGTTCTAGGAACTAGGGGATATGAACATCTTTGTGAATTTGTGTGAGGGGAGCATCTTTCCTCAGCCTGGTATAAATGGCCTCCCTCTTCTGGGGACTAAATATGAGGTTTCTTTCACAAACACTTGAGGTTGGGGGGAGGGAACACACCACACTACCCAAGTGGCAAATGTATATGTATACACACACACACACACACACACACACACACACACACACACACACACACACGGTGTATTTGCCCTGGAGGCAAATATGTGACCCCTTTCAAAAGAGTAGAGTTTTACGCCCGATCCATCATGACTTAAGTTTATTACATAAATACAAACTCTGTACTTTCCTCGTGATTCTGTCTCTTCTGTAGTGATAAAACAAATTTAGATTAAATATGAACAAACTACACAGTGAATAAAAAATCCAAATTTTATTTTATTTTAGCACATGATTTTCGTGTGAAGAACGACACGATTTCCCTGAAAACAGAGGTGGTGAGGAGTGATATGTATGGTACAGACTCTCAGGCTTGCTGTCTTCTGAGTCCAGACTGCTCTCTGTAGCGTGGGCGTTCCAGTCTTCCTTCTTCTCCCTTTCAAACTGTGGCAAAGCTTTCCTTCCTAGAGGATGCTCTGGGGTAATTTGCTTTCTACTTTTCTGGAGTACTTGCTAGTTGCACTTCCTTTCTAAGCAGGAGTGTCACCCCAAGACAAAGAAAAGACAGCTGCCTACTTCCTCCCAACACAGAGTGTGGATCTGCATTCACATAGAGGCACTTGGCTAGAGAGAGGCCAGCCAGGGATCCAAGATCTGCTTTGTTTTATATTATTTATTTATTTATTTATTTATTTATTTATTTATTTATTTATTTGATAGAGACAGAAGGACAGACAGAGGTAGGTAGGTAGATGATAGATAGATAGATAGATAGATAGATAGATAGATAGATAGATAGATGATAGATAGATGATAGATTGGTGATAGATGATAGATAGATATAGATGATAGATAGATAGATAGATAGATAGATAGAAGATGATAGATATGATAGATAGATAGACAGACAGATAGATGATAGATGATAGACAGACAGACAGACAGACAGATGACAGACGAGAGCAAGTGTTGAAGCTCAAGGCCATGGGGAACATTTCAGGTTCAAACACTAGGTGCATCAATAATTTTGAGAGAATGAAGGGATAAAAATCGAGTTGACTTTTTCATTTAAATGTAATGGGCTGCTTGGATGCCAGGGAGGCAGGAGGGAAGAACAGAAAGTTAAGGGATTTAGGAGTGGAAAGAAGCCCCTTCCACTCTGGGACCTGGTTTGTGTTTCAGACTGGCTTCAAAATGAAGACTTTCAACCCAACTGACAAAACCCACTGTAAGGTTCATTAGCCTTTCCTTAGATATTTCAAACAAACAAAAAATACTAAAATAGCTAACAAACCATGCTTAAGGTCAAAGAGTGTATTTTAAACCCCTGTGTTTAATCTTATCAAAATTTCCTCCTTCATACTCAACCCTAAAGAGTGAACCTCATAAACCACCTTAGAATTTCATTTGCAAAAGGAAATTCTTTTTTTCATTATCCATAATTAGATACATTGAATGAGTAAATAATGAGTTGGTATCCCCATTTCCCCAATTTCCCTCTTCCCTGTCCCCAATCAGCTGGATTTCCTCCTCCATGGGCAGTCTGGATCAGTCCATGGGGTAGGGAGTTATGGATAGCTCAGGAGTCAGCCTGGTTCCACCCTCCTTTGTATATTGTTATTGAGGGGATCGATGTCTCTGGATATTCTCCCCCACCATGGCTCTTACAGTCTTTCCACCCCCCCTCTTCTGCTCAATTCCCTGAGTCATGGTGGGTGAGTATTAAGGCTGCTTTATTGTTGAGGTCTTAGGGGGTCTCTGTGCTTCTGCTTTAGGTTGTGTTGAATTCATTGGTATCTGTCTGGCTTATCCTGTGTTGACTGATTGGCTGTGGCTATAGGTCTCTTGTTTATCCCACCATTTTCTGCTGGATTCCATGTGGATCCTCCACGGTAGGTCTGGGGTGGCTCATCTCTTGCCAGGATGTCAACTATCAGCCTGCGGTTCATTGGTAGGGTTGGAGGATCCACAGCTCTCGCTGTATTCTGAACGATACAAACAAAATCTCCATTGGTGAGTGAGATCAGTATAGGTTAACGTAGATACATGTTTCTGATTTAGCTAGATTCTATTATGAGTAGCCTCTTTGTAAATCACTCCTATAGTGCATTTCTCTTTGGGGGCCCAAAATTTTGGTTCCCGGTGCACCAGGAAATTCTTTTTAAAAAAATTTATTGACAATGTCTATAAATATAAATAATATACCATGATAATACACTTCACCGCCCTTCTTTCCCCCTCCCTGACTGCCCCCTCCACGGAGTCACTTCTTCCCAACTAATCCTGGCTCTATTTTGATGTCCCCCCCTGTGGTAGCTTGACGGGCTGAGCTGAGGATTGGAATTTAGATAATAACCTGAATTCTTGTCTACAATGTTAAAGAATTAAGATCATAGACAACAAGATATTAAGGTATAGTGGGAGACTTTATTATTTAAGGGAACATGGGGAGTTACAGAGTTCTCCAGCCACCAGTGTAGGGAGAACACATGGGAGAGGTTTGAGCAAAATCTCTGCTGGTCAGTCAAAAGGAAAGATATCAGAGGGCTCCCATCATGAGAAGGAAAGGCTCATGTGGGAAAGAACCCCGACTATGGCCATTAGGCTGTGGTGGGGTGCCTTACCCAAGCTCTGGAATTTCAAAGGTCCTTCAACTGACCTGCCATGTGAGGAAGAGAGAACAGATTAATTGTTCAGTGAGTATTTGCTGCCCCAGGTGGGCAGGGAGACAGGTGGTTGGTTCATACCTGACCAATCAGTTTTAGCACCTAGGTTTTAGCTCTAGCTAGACACCTCCCATTCAAGGGGAGGGGGTCTCTGGAGCTGCCTGAACCCTCACAGTAGTTTGAATGGATGTCCCCCAAGAGATTCAGGAGTTTAATTAAAAACTTGTCTCTAGTCCCCTGGCTGGAGGACAGTCACTGTGGGTGGATCCTAAGGTGAATTTCAGCCTAAAGCAGGCAGAGAGCAGTCTGAGCTCTGCTTGGAGTTTGGTGTATTTACTTTTGAAGGTGCCAATGGTGTTTCTTTCTCTCTCTCTCTCTTTCTCTCTCCTCTCTCTCCTCTCC
>PVHP010032432.1:0-20304 GCA_004024765.1 Zapus hudsonius | reverse complement strand
TCTCTTTCTCTCTCTCTTCTCTCTCATGTGTGTGTGTTGTGTGTCTGTATCTTTCTGCTTACAAATAAATAAAAATAAAATGAAATAAAGAGAATTCAGAAATGTATAGAATTTGGATATTGACTGATGTACCAAGAGGATGAGTTTAATTTTATTCACATTTAAAAGTAGGTCAATACTTTTGAGTATTTGACTGACAAATTTGTTAATTGATAAATTTATTCATTGAGGGGGAGTAATTTTCCACTAAAATGATTCAAAGTGAACTATGATGGATAGAAAGAGAGGGAAGAAACCCAAGAAGAGGGCAGCAAAGTTTTTCTAAAACAGAAGTATATGCTACTAAAAATAATAAAACACTGTCAGCACTACTCCACCCATGGAGAGAAGGAAGATAGCTGTGAGACAGTCATCCAGCCATGTGGCTGAGGATGAAGATGAGGGAAGAAGTGTGAACTTTGGAAAAGGCCAAGACACAAGCCAGGCAAGTTGGCATAATTCATGCCAATGTACCTTCACCCTTCACCCTAAGAGGAACAACAGGGCCTGGAACTCGATTGACCATAGAAGTGCTGGCAGAGGAGAAGGCGGCCTTTCAGAAGGCTCTGGTCCTGGGAAGCAGAGAAGTCAGCCCACTGATATCAGAGGTAAAAGAGCGGGATTTGGTGAAGCTTTCAGTACTGTACACTAGGGAGAAAAGGAAGGACCAGTGTAACTTCTGCATTTCTATATTATCCAATGCAAAGAAAGAGATGAGCATCGGTGAATAATGTCATGGAAAATGCTAGGGAGAGGGCACACTGGATGAAACTGCTTGTTCTAGAAGTATGAGGACTGGCTTGGGATCTCCAGGACCCACATAACTGCTGGGTGCATGCAGTGTTCTGCAGAGAGCTAGAGACAGGGGATCCTTGGGGCAAGCTGAATCAATAAGCCCTGAGTTCCAAGACAGACCTTGCCTCAGTAAATGAGGTGGAGAGTGATTAGAACAGACCCTCCATGTTGACCTTTTGCATTTTCACACATGCACACTCACGCACAGCCACGTGCATATGCCCTCACACATATGCATGCACACCATACACACACACACAAATCCACCTGAGAGTAAGAAGCTGTGAGTTAACAGTCTTCACATCTGCATCTTAAGAACTCATCTGTGTGTATGAAAAACTGGGGAACAGATATTTCTGAAGATGATGACAGGAAGAGATAAAGACTTGCAAGTCACTGACAGGAACGAAGTCATTGAAGTCATAAACAGAGCACCTACTGAATGGAGTACACTGAAGGCCACACTGTCTGAAGATATTCCCAGAAGGAACACTCTCAGAGAAGGTGGCAGGAAGGAATCCTCTAAGAGTGAGTAACGAGGCACCTTGCAGCCCCCGTGGACAACCCACGGTTAATATGCATAGTCAGCTTGATTGCATTTAGACCAGGAAAAACTTCTCTTTCTGTGAGGGTGCTTCTAGAGATGTTTACTTGAGAAGAGACAATCCACCCTCCATTAATGTGGGTGGCACTGTCCGGAAGACTGGAATTCAGGATTCAATTAAAATGAGAAAGTGAGCTGAACACCAAATCCATTCACAATCTATGACCAGCTGCCTTCTCGCCTTGCACCCCAACCCTGTGATGGGCTGAGTATTCAAACTGTAAGCCAGATTAAACCCTTCCTTCCTCAGTTGTTTTACCAGGAGTTTTGTCACAACATCAAGATAAATAACAAACATCTGTTTATTTCTTTAATTACATGAACAGCATCAACAGATGCAAATATTCCCTCCTGTTGTCTGGATTCCAACGACCTAATACACACACAGACACACACACACAGACAGACACACACAGACAGACAGACATACACAGACACACAGACACACAGACACACACAAACACACACACACACAGATACACAGGCACACACACAGACAGACAGAGACAGACACACACACAGACAGACACACACTGACACACAGACACACACAAACACACACACACAGATACACAGGCACACACACAGATACACAGGCACACACACACACACACACACACACACACACACCAGCTCTGCTTTTTGTTTTAGGTAAGGTTAAGGTAAATGATAATGAAAGTTAGTCTTTAATACATCTCTCATATGTATCTGTACATAGACAAATTCTTGGTTATTTGACTGAGATCTTTAAAAAAGTAACAAGGACACATTATCTCTTGAATCAAGTGTCAAGAAACTCTAGCTTTCATTTGTCTGAGCTGGACATGAAGAAATCTTGCAGCTTGGGGCCAAGGAAACTCAACAATGAATCGTCTCAGCAATGTAACGAGAAAGTTACAGGCTTACATGAAAACTATAAAAGGGTATTTGCTGTATTGTCTTACCCTTGGAATGTTCTTTCCTGTTCTGTTGTTACCAGAGGACGTCAGCTCATAGTTACTGTCATTGCGGTGATATTGTCACTACAAATGTCACTGTTGTCATGTGGCCAATAAATATCATTTAATGTGGTTGGCGTTTAACCTTGTGTGAGTCCACAAGCAGGCTCTTCCAGGTCTGACTCCTCGCAAGAGATTATCAAATTGACTGAATGTTCTTGGAATAGAAATATGGCAAGGCTTGTCTTTTATCATTGCAATGGCTAAACCCTTTAAAATTTCATGTAAGTTATAGCCTTTGACCAATACAATTTCCTTTCTCATTCATTTTCAAAACTTGTGTGCAGATTCAGGTATCATCCTGAAATTCCAAGAGGATTGCATTAAAAACAATAACAAAATTAGCTATTTGCATAGGAAATGAGTGTAAAGCAGATTTTCTTTCCTCAGTATTTATACACTTATACAAAAATAAGTCTGAGTCTGGACTGAAGCAGAGCTTTCCTGAGGGAATCTCACCTGTGCATTATAGGGTATTGGTTTTATTCATGGCCTCTGTCCTGGAAATATCAGTAACGCTCTTCAGTCTCCCTCACCCCCAAATAGTGATGAGCAGAAATGTCTCCAGACTGTCAAATGTCATCTGGACAAAATCGCCCCAGGTTGAGAAAAACTGACTTAAGAGAGATACCACTGATGCAATGCAAAAATGAATAGGATTTGAAAAAGTGAACTGTGAAATTGTGATTTAAATTTCCCCTTTGTAGGTTCTGTCCTTGCTTGGCATAATTGTCCAATTGTACGGAAGGAATAAATGAAAGCTTTACAACAGTAAACTAATCTGCTTATAGTAATGCGGTTCTGATCTTTGTTATCCTAATGAAAATTGAGTAAGCCCTCTGAAGGGGTGTTTTGATTTTCCCCTATGGTTTTGAATTTTACATACCAATTTCATTCATTCATGGATTCATTCATGCAGTAAGTATTTTCCGCTGTGCTCCAGGCATTAGGAGTTGGGATCAAGTAATGAGTGAAACAAGCAAGCTGGGTGCTGCTTCAGTGGAGATCGTATTCTAATAGACGAAAGCCAAATACACAAGTTAAGAGTCTGTTCAGCACAGAATCCAGGAGCTTTGATGTTAATGAGTAAATTCTGGCCAACTGTATTTGTTTGTTGTTGCCAATAAAATTTGATCAGAATACAGAATTATTTTTGCATGTTACCTATGGCTGCTTTTCTAATTCAGCACCAGTCAACTCAGTGTGACAAGAGAAGTCACAGCCTATAAAATCTCAAATAGTTGTCATTGGATCCTTTACAGAAAATAAAAGTGTAGATTTATGCAATAAAGTGGGGTTGGGAAAACATTTGTATGTCCGTGTGTGTGTGTGTGTGTGTGTGTGTGTGTGTGTGTTGACATGTGTGTGTGTGACATGTACAAGCACCTGTATGCAGAGGCTAGGGGTTGACACTAGCTATATTCCTCAATCACTCTACATGTTGTTTACAGAGGCAGTTTCCCTCACCTAAGCACAGGGCTTGGCAATTTAAGCTATCTATCTAGACAACTTACTCCAGGAGCCCCTGTCTGTTTTTAGAACACATGAATGACAGGCAGGCTACCATGCATACACACCTAGCATTTTGTGGCTTCTGGAGATACAAACTCATGTCCTCAACCTTGTGCAACAAGCACTGTGTCAGTTTAGCCATCTCCTTCCCAGTGGGTGATGATCTTTCATTAACTTGAGAACAACATTCTACATGGATGACATGTAAAGTGAGAGCTGGAAAGAACCAAGGATCTTGGGAAGATGAAGGGCAAGAGAAGGCAAGAAGAGAAGCTGGAATCCAATCCCTCAAGCAAGAATGAGCCAGTGTGGCTGAGGGGTAGGAAGGGGAAGGGGTGAGATGTGAAAGAGAATGGTAACCAGGTCATGTTTTACTCAAGTGATAAGTGAAGTGAGATTCAACAGTCTTTTGTGATATTGCCTGTTTCATTTTGATGGGAATAGCCACCTATAGGATACAGGGAGACAAGAAAGACCAATCAGGAGGTCAACTGATACAGTCTTTTCTCAGGCTAGAAGGGAAATGATAGACATGGGGTGGAGAATTTGAGAAAAGCTCTGATTCAAGACTCATCATGAGGAAGATATGGAAAGAAACGGGAAAAAGAAAAAAATACTGAATTTCTGCAGGTATTTCCGTGAGGAGCAATGCTGTTTACTGGTACAGAAATCACGCAAGAGGAAGTTAGTTCGAAAGTCAATGGTACAGAAATTTTCTCCTGTGTCTGCCAAATCTTCACATAGACATATTAAGTAGATATTTGGGTATCTGATTATGGAGTTGAAAGAATCAGAGTTTGAGGTATTTAGAATGGATCTATTGATGGATTGAAGGTCACACGAGTGGGCAAATTCTTTTAATATTTTCTTTTAGAAAATGACAGGTTATATGCTTTTATCCCCTCAACCCAGCTCCTGTTACCCTGGGGTCCCTGCTCAGTGGGGTTGTGGTTTAATTTATTTGTTAAGTAGGAACTTTGTATGAACCAATCACGTGTTGGCACCACCGTTTTCCTCCTTCCTGCCCCCTTTCCACTGAGGGCCCTCCTCCTTGGGATTGCTGGTGTGCACCATGGCATTGTGGGTATGAATTGTGCAAGCAACAATCATTGTGGGGGGGGATGCCTCTGGATATCCCACCCACCTTGGTTCTTATAATCTCTCTGTCCTCTATTCCACACAAGATTCCTTGGGCCATGGTGGGTGAGTTTTAAGTCTATTATAATGTTGAGCTCTTAGCAGCTTCTGGATTTCTGCTTTGGTATGTTCTGAGTATCCTCAGTGTCTGTCTCCATCACCCTGGCTGGTGCAGGTTTTTGGGCTTCTTGTGGGAGAAGCACTCTTGCTCATCTCTCCACTTCCTCTGTGGTTTCCCCAGGGCCCTAGGTGATGTCTTAGGGGTGGTTTATCTCCTGCCAGGGAGTCAGCTATCATTTCTGGGCTTGTTGGTAGAATCAAGTTTCCACAGTTCTAATTGCCTTCTGGAAAAAAAAAAAAACAGATTCTCGAGTGGCGAGTAATTGGTGTAAGCATGGTTAGTTTGGAAAGGTTGTGGCAGGTGCATCCTCTTTTGAGCCACACAGTTACTGGAAGCTTCTCTTTGGAGTCCAGATTCTTGGTCTCCATAGGATTTTTGGCTTGGATCCCAGGTCCAACTATGGGTTCCTTGCCACTGAGTGAATCTTTTAGCCAATGAGAGAGCCCTTGGTTACCCACCTAGGTTGGGTGCCACTGTTGCACAGGTGGTCGTGCTGGTTGCTGTCATGCAGCAGTATCTCCTGCTTTCTCCCAACATTGTCAGCTGACTTCCTCCAGCAACTTGGTAGCACTTTTCAGCACTGTACCAACCTCCTGGGACCTGGCTTCCTTTCAGATTTCAGCTGAGTCTTTACTTGTGAGTCAGCAGCGTGTGGCATCTTCAGCAACAGGGTCCTATCTTTTGCCCAGGGCAGGTAACTATGCGCTTTGACAGAAACCACTGTTGTTTGGGGGACAACAAGGACTCTTCTATCAACAGGTCAATGTGGGAAGCAATGCTCGCACTGGAAGGCCATGTCTGAGCCCAATGTTTTAAGGTAACACACTGAGGATATGAGAGCTCAAACCTTCCAATGGCTAATCTGTTATACACAGGGAAGATATCTGAAAACCACAACAAATGTAGGGGCAAAATGACATACACCCGAGTGAGTCCCTTTAAGGTCTGAGAATATAAACACAGCTTCCTAAAGAAATTACTTACAGTCATACATGAACTAGTTTGTGTTTTTACCCCTTTGTCCTCAAAAATTGTAGTACAACTCCTTGTATTCTTTTTGTACCAACATACCTCTATTTGTACATAAAAGATGTGCTATAAATATCAAATAAAACTGAAAAAAAGTGTTTAGTGATAAGAATGTTCTATTTAAAAGCAAACTATCAGCTCAACTATTTAACATGGGAGAATTAAAAGATTTTAAAAACCTTTCCCTTTAAGTTTTCTAAGTAAAATACTTGATTTTTTTTCTCAAAACATAAATCCAGCGAGAAGTAAATTCATTAAAGTTTATTTTTCGATTTAAGGCTACTCTGTTTTATCCTCCTTTTCGACTATAGTTTGGCTAAGGAAGAAATAATTTGAGAACATGTCCCTACAAAATGGTTTATCATATTTACCATCTTTTTATCTCTGAGGTCTAACTTGTTAAGCTGGTTTTCAGTCTATGTGCTTACTGTACTCTTCTCTTAAAGAATCATTAAATTGCAAATGATATAAGCAGTGCCACCATTATTAATATCACAAATGATTGTTCTCTCCCTAAAACTTCTCTTCAAGCTTACATTGCTATTTCTTTGTGAGTGAAAATAAATATAAGACCTTTATTGTATGATGGAGGAAATAGAATTTTTAAGAATGCCTCATTTCACTAGACCCACAAGTATAAAATAATATAACTCTGTATGCAACTATAAATAATACAGACCATCATATTGATGTCTCTTTTTTTTTTCTTTATGAAATTATCAACATTGCTTTCTCCTTTTTCATTACCAGAGAGAAAGCAATCTTCTTTTTTCTAGGACTACTTTAAGGAAAAAGGTAGTAACATTTCAGGGCCCAGGAAGAGTCACCCTTCAGTGCTCCTCTCTGGGTTTGTGAATATTTCCATCCTGCCTCAGGCAGTCTACGTGCCCCACAAAGACACATTGGAAATGGTGAGGAACCTGGTTTATGGTTACTAAAAGGGTAGACTCACCAGAAATTTAAGACTTCCAACCTCTACAGTTAATTTTAGTCATTACTTGGTTCATTTTTCCTTTATAGCTGTGTCTTTTCTGTTTCATTAAAAGTGATTTCAACTTCTATTTGTATTTTTTTCTGGCCTAATCTTATCTAGTTTTGTTTAAGATCAGGTTATTAATCCAATTTGTACTGATATAAGCAGTTTCCTTCTCTTTCAATTTGATCTTTCACTGGATCAAAACCAGGATTTGTCGAATACTTATTTTCACTTATTTTTTTTTAAATTCAATACAATTAATTCTTTTTATATACTTTTTTTATTAAATAGAAGCTTTGTATGGGCAAGTCACATGTTGGTACCACAATTTCCCTCCTCCCTGACCAATTCCACTGAGGGCCCTCCTCGGTGGGATTGCTGGTATTCACCGTGGAGTTGTGAGTTATGTTGTGAGAGTGGCTGTCGGTCATAGTGTTTGGGGTGTGGGCAATGTCTCTGGATATTCCCACCCACCTTAGCTCTTTCCACGCCCTCTTCCACAAAATTCCCTGAGCTATGGTGGGTGAGTTTTATGTCTACTTCAGTGTTAAGCTTTCAGCAGCTTGTCCATTTCTCTTTGTTGCCATTTTCCTTGGTGTCTTGTCTCTATCATGATGGCGCAGGTTGTCAGGCTCCCTGTGGAAGCAGCACTCTTGCTCATCTCATCAGTTCCTCTGTAGTTTCACCTTGGTGCTGGCTGGTTTATGTCCTCAGTTCTCAGTGCCTTCTGAAAAAGAAAAGAGATTCTCCAATGGAGATTGGGCACGGCATAGGTTAAATGGGCTATTATTAATTAAGAGTTGGTGCAGCCTCTCTTTTGACCAAAGACTAGTGGGAGCTCCTTGCTGGGGTCCATGATCTTGGTCTCCATAGAATTCTGGCTCAGTTTCCAGTTCCAGCTATGGATTCCTTTCCACTGAGCAGATCTGTTAGCCAATCACAGAGCCATTGGTTACCCACTTATACTGGGTGCCACTATTGCACAGGTGTGTATATCTTTCCAGTCTGGTTACTTCTGTATAGCTGTCCCCTGCTGGCTCACAACATTGTTGACCATTTGGACTAACAGTCTAGGAACTGGCTTCCTTCAAGATTCCAGCCAGATCTCTTGATGCTCTGTGTCAGTAGCACACAATGTCTTTAGGAATAGGGTCTTGCCTTTTACCACAGGTGGGTACTCAAGTGCTTTGACAGGAGCCTGTCTTGTTTTAGGGACCTCACAGGTCTCTCCGATCAACAGAGCGATGTAACTGATTTCTGGTACTGGGAGTTACAAGCCAGAGCCAAATGTTTTAGGGTTAGGCTTTGTCCCACTCTCTCTAAGGCCCTTCTTACCAGATGATGCCCACATATTTCCATTTAAGGGTTATACCTATTAGTCTGCTATCAAGGAGGAATGTTTCTATGGTGCCAATTCATTTTCAATTTAGTTATGTGTGTATCCCCACCCCCCACGGCCCTCCTATTCCCCTTTCCCAAGATACTTCCATCTCTGTTATCTGTCCTTGAGTTGCCTGTCAGTTATGCCTGCCAGTCAAGCAGGCAGTTACAGGTCAGAAACCACAGGTAAGGGAGAACGTGTGGCATTTGTCTTTCTGTGCAATCCTCAGATCTCCTTGCTCAAGGCTGGGTTAAAGGCACATGCATCTGTGTTTATCTTTTTAAGTGGGTTCTGGGAATTGAACTCTGGTCCCTATGCTTCTGCAGGAAGTGCTCCTACCCGCTGAGTCATCTTCCCAGCCTCGGTTTCCTTTTCTTTGAATTTTATCCAATACAGATAGACACATGCCATTTTTGTTTTTTCAATCACATTCAGTTAGAGTGAAAGTCATGGTCCTTCATCTCTAACAAGCATATCTAGTGTTCATCCTTCTAATTTCTTTTCACTGCTGAGCAAATCATGATTTTGGACCCTAAACAGCTAAAACATAATGAAGGTTAGTAGCTATGGTGGTTTGAACCAGTTTTCCCCGTAAACTCATGTGTTTGAATTGTTCCGTCTCCAGCTAATGGAAAGTTGGAAATTTGGGAGGTGTAGTCTTGTTGGAGGAGGTGTGTTGTTGGGGAAGGGCTAATGGGTGTTAAGGCCACTTTCCCCTTGCCAGTGTTTGGCACATTCTCCTGGTGCTTTTGTCCACCTAATGTCAACAGGCCAGGAGTGATGATGTCCAGCTTCTGCTTATGCCACCCCTTCCCTTGTTATCATGGAGGTTTCTCTCAAGTTTATAAACCAAAATAAACGCATTCTTCCAATCAGCTGCTTTTGGTTGGGTATTTTGTCAAAGCAACTAGAATATAACTCTGACATCTTTATAATCAACTAGCCTTCTAATTTTTATGAGAGAGAGAAAGAAAGAAAGAAAGAAAGAAAGAAGGAAAGAAAGAAGGAAAGAAAGAAAGAATGGGGACATGAGGGTACTATGGCCACTTGCCAATACAAAGAATTGACTTTATGTAGGAGCTAAGAAATCAAAGCTGTGCTAACAGGCATTGCAAGCAAATGCTTTAACCGCTGAGCTGGGGAGCTGTCTCCCCAGCTAGTCTTCTCCTTCTTATGCTTTTTGAAAAGCAGTCTTCCACCATATCGATGTTACATCCCTCAATACTGCTCAAATATTTCCTGTGACTTATAGTCTAGATTTTGGGTTGTGCATCTCATCCTCAAACCTTCATCCCCCATCTCTGAATTTATATTTCCATCCTTAGTCTTCATAGTGTCTTCATTCTCTAAAATAATTTTCTTATTGTTTTGTCTAAGCTAAACATTCACCTATTTCTCATTTTCATAATGAGCATTGCAATGACACACTTATAACACATATTTTATAAGTTAGTTGTATTCCATTATAGAATGAAATTCCATATGTAAAATAATCCTGTGGTTCTTTTTTTTAACCAATGATCTTGTTTAATTGTGCCCATCTAATAATAATTTCACAGTATTCTTTTCTATAATTTTAGATCCTGTAAGGAAGGACATGTAGTAATTCTCTATCCATCATTTTAAACCAAAGAAAATGTGTGCACCAGGTGCTTAAAAGTAACAAGACAGAAGACAAACTCTCCACAAAGGAATTTGGGAAAGATGCTCGTCTAGAAGCTGGACAAGCCATGGAGCATCTTCAACAGTTATTTTCACTGTGCCAAGAAATAGCTAATTTCATGCAAGAATTACCTTGTACCTGACCCTGAGGAAGCACTCTGGCCATTCTTTATGTATGTTAATTCCACAATACAACTGTGTCATGCTTTAAAACCCACACAACGAACAGCATGGTGTTGCAGTCAGCTTTCTAGTTGCTGCACAGAAAGAACCGAGCAAAAGCAGCTTGTGGAGGAATGGGTTTATTTGACTTACAAACTCAAGGGGAGACTCCATCCTGGCAGGGAAAATGATGGCATGAGCAGAGGGGTGGATATCACCTCCGCCACAGCACTGCAAACAGCGGCAGGAAGGTGTGCCAAATACTAGCAAGGGGAAGCTGGCTTATAACCCCCATAAATCTGCCCCCAACAACACAGCTCCAGTGAGGTTGTAAAACCCAAACTGCAATCAGCTGAGGATCGATCACTGAGAACACATTCATTTGTTTGTCGGGGACACCTGGACCAAACCATGACAGTAGGGAAACAGAAAATGATAACTAAAGAACCTAGAGGGGACTGAACAACTTCTCTTTTCTTTCTTTCTTTCTTTCTCTCTCTCTCTCTCTCTCTCTCTCTCTCTGCCTCTCCTTTTCTCCATCATTTCTGGTTTCTTTCTTCCATCCTTTTCTCTTTTCTTTGCTTGGGGCCATTAGTGGCTGGCTTATTCTTACTTACAATTACAAAAAGTATGTCAAGAGATTTTGCAATTCAGAAGAATTGAAGTGACAAGTTTTCACCAGGGTTTTTTTTTTTTTACTTCTTTTTCTAATGTTCCTTTATAAAACTTACTAACTTTAACAAGAGGAGGGTAAGTTTCTCTTTCTTTGTACTGTTTCCATTCAACTCAAACAGTTCCGTCATTTATCGTTTCAAGTATGTAAAAAAATAAAAAATTGCAATTTTGGTTGCCTTCTCAGCATGTGTGTGTGTGTGTGTGTGTGTGTGTCTGTGTGTGTGTGTGACCTGTGGGAATTAGACACAAACTGAAAATGGGATCATTATACATCAGGCACGGGGGAAGGAAAAGAGTTAAAAAATCCAGTGCTGTCATCACCTTGGTCCCCTCTCAAAAGGTGTCATTCAAAATGCTGCCTTTTAGTTCTTAATTCATTTTTCTTTGTATTCAACTGCAACAAAGCCAGAAGGGCTTTGATGTATATTTTACAAAAGTATTGGATATTATTGCTCCTTTTCATTATTCAGAAAATAATGCTCATTTCCTGACTCCACGGAGCCCCTCCTCATTGTCCACTAGTCCTAAATTGTATGTCAATATCATAATAACACCAAAGATCAATTTTAACGTAACCCCTTCTTGATCATCCTTAGCAATATTGGAAATAGCTGTTTCTTTGGACATTCTCTTTCCTAATAAATACAGCACCGTGTTGTAGTTCATTATCCAAAATACTCTCTCACCCAAATCTTTGATTGTTCCTTCTGGTGTTTCTATAATTCGTCCCCAATGAAACACAGACCTATTTTGGAATAATAATCCAGGCCCTGCTAGAGAAATGTTATCACTGTTCAGTTGCACTGGTCTCTGAAGGGCCCCAGAACAAATCTGCCTATTTCACAATATTCTTTTCTATAATTTTAGATCCTGTAAGGAAGGACAAGAGGTAATTCTCTATCCATCCCCTTCAATGCAAAATATTTGCCAAGTCCCTTGAGTTCCCTTGGATTTTCAAAGAAAATCCAAGAATGTTAGTTCATTTAGTAGAGTCACAAATCATGAACATCATCACCCCAACTTCTTACCACTTCTAGAATTCATTCTCTCTCTCTCTCTCTCTCTCTCTCTCTCTCTCTCTCTCGTCTTTTAATCATGGCATAGGATGAAGAACCTTTCAGTCTCTTTCTTACTAAGTCATCTCTGAACATACACACTCAGTTTCTCCTGCTCCAGCCATGTGCAACCTGTGTTTGTGTATAGATTCTGTAGAATACTCTTTCCTGACTCAAAATTCTTCAGTGGTTTCTCACCAAAACCAACCAACCAACCAAACAAACAAACACAAGCACCCACTCAAAACAATCAAATTCAAGTCCTTTAACTTGCCAAAAGCTTAAATTTTAAAAAGTGCCATCATGGGACACTTCTGGCTATTTGACATTCTTTCTTTCCCTCATTTTGAAACTTCTTATTCTCTGTTCATACAGATGCTTTCTGTTGTCTCTGCTCATGAGCAGATTCACTCCTGGGAGTCTCTGCTAATCTCTCTCTATTTTCCCCTCCTGTTTTGACGTGACAACATCTCACTCTAAGGCTTAGGCTGATTTGGCAATCCTGCCTCAGCCTCCCAGGTACCTGAATCACAGGCCTGTGCCAGTACACCTGACTAATCTGCTCCCTCTTATGAACTTGCACTTGGTGATGATTTTTCCAGCACAGCTGTGCTGGCTGCCTGTCCTCAGTTTCTCATAATGACTTCTTCTGAAGAAGTCCAAGCTTTCAACACTTAAGCTAAAATGATCCCTTCATGAGCCTGCTTCCTCTTTGTGAACATAGAGTGATGCTGAATCACCTTTGTATTTGCCAGTCTTTAGCATAATTCTTGGCATAATTTAGATGTTCAACAGAGGCTTGTTGAATACATGAGTGAATATGCAATTAGGAATCATGATTGATAAAGATAGATGCCTAATAGATTCTACCTCTGTTCGGCTCAGCCACGTGCCGCGGGGATGAATCTTCAAACCAGGCACAATTTAGAGGAGGAAAGTATTTATTAAAACTACAGACTGAGGGGAAGTACTGTAACAGTGAAAGAGGCTCATAGGTCTGAGCAGAGAGAAAAACCCATCACCAACACCACACACACAGAACAGCAAACAGGCAGGAGGGGCAAGGAGAGAATTCTTTCACCTTTATATAGCCCTCGGGTGGGGTCTTGCAATTCTATCCCAGACTTAATGGCTTCCTGAGTCTCTGGATTTCCTTCCTACATGGCCCACACAGGAAAAAGATGTTTACTTCTAGCTTCTTTGAGATTCTTTACATCCTGCCCCCTACTGAGAGGCTGCCTTCCTGTGAACATCCTCAGAGATCCACCCAAGATTACTTGAAAGGTCAAGTTGACATCAAAACTTAACCATCACAACCTCTTAAAGTGATTAAGAAAAATAATTTTAAATACATAATAGTTGTTCCTCAAAAATGTGACTGAAATCCCACCAAAGAAGACATTCTCTAGATTCAGAATATTTTTGACCAACATTGGTATTGCTAAATTTACTCTTGAAGAAAATTCACTTCTTCTGATTTACATAATAATTTAGAGGACTTTTTATGCTTAATTTGGTTGTTTTAATTTAAAAAATTGAAACATAACTGGTTCATGTTAGCATTAGTTTTGATTGTGTTTCATTTTTCATCTAATTACATGGTTTTATACTATGGGCTAAACCCCACTAATTCCAACTTATTACTTAGGTTTTTGGAGTTCAATCACCATTTGTAAAATTCCAGATTTTTCCAACTGAGTGGTGTAATTCATATCAAATCTTTATCTTTAAGAACTCTAATATCTTTAATTAAAAATGAAATTCAATATTCTAAAATTTGCTATAATTCAAAATGCATGAGGACTGTAGAGAAATTACTATAGCAAATTCTTTCAAATTTTAACTTTTTTACCTGAGGTGAGGTAAAAGATTATTCCTGTAGTTTTTCCCAATCAAGGCTTGTTAGAGAAATATGGAAAATGCAATAGGAAAGATAATGAGGAATGAAAGAATTTACAATTGGAACAAAGTAGAAAGTTGAAACAAAACCTGAAGATTTTTGCAGACTTGACGGCTAACTAGAACAGAAAGCGCTTTGCCTTCCAAATGTTTTGCAAAATGAGATCATGAATCTAAGTTTTGACCTTGAGCTGTTTATGAGAAATATTTGCAAGACTATTCTGAAAATTATTTAAAAGAAATGGATTCTGAAGAAGTTTGACTTGTCCTTCTAACTTCCCTCTTTCCTTTTAGCCTGAAATGCAGAGGCGATGACTTGAGTGTCCAGATCATAGAATAACCAGATTATAATATATAGTAACTCTAAGGGCAGAAACTGGGTACAAAAACAGTACAGAAGTTAGCAACTTGGTTCTCTGGGAAAATTGTGGAGCCTCAATAGGTTTATTTACCTGTATTTCCTACTTTCAGACTGTACATCTGAAGAAATAAAGTTTGTTTAAGTCATTGTTAATTTGGTTATTTTTGCTCATTAAGCATTCTAGTTGAGCCCAAATTATAACTCAGAGTTTGGTTATATCTGATGACGCCAGGAATCAGTGTCTTTCACTGATAATCATTAGTATAATAGAAAGCCTTCCCCTTAATAAGGAATAATTTGCTAAACTCAAATATGCATCTACCATTGTTGCAGTCAGCTTTCTAGTTGCTGCCCAGAAAGAACCCAAGTAAAAGTGGCTTGTGGAGGAATGGGTTTTTTAGGCTTACAGACTCGAGGGGAGACTTCATCCTGGCAGGGAAAATGATGGCATGAGCAGAGGGTTGGACATCACCTCCACCACAGCACTGCAAACAGCGGCAGGAAGGTGTGCCAAACACTGGCAAAGGGAAGCTGGTTTATAACCCCATAAGCCCGCCCCTAACAACACAGCTCCAGCGAGGTTGTAAAACCCAAACTGCCATCAGCTGAAGATCGATCACTCAGAACACATTCATTTGTTTGTGGGGGGGGGGGCATCTGGATCAAACCATGGCAACCATATTGTTCTTATTTTTAATTATGAATTTGGATCCATGTTCTTTCTAGGAAATTGGCATATATTTTTATGGCATTCTCTTTATTTGCTTAGGAACACCATCATAAGTCTATCTTGTACAACTTACAGGCAGATTTGGGGTTGCAAAAGTGACCAGTTTGCTTGGAATTCAAGTCAAGTGAATTCTTGATTGTTCAGCCATGGAAGCAGCTTATCATTTTCTAGTGTGATATCCTCAAGTATCCCATTCATTCATTCATTATTTATTCAGCAAAAATTTTGAGCTAAAAACCTCTGTTACATAAATTATAGTAGTGATTTATTATTTTTGTCAACTCAGGTCTGATATACAGGGATAATTTGTGAAATTGAAGAAAGTCAAGAAAACAAAAAGAAGAAATCTTGGACAAAAGTTTCAACATTTTCCTCCAACAGTTGTGTTTTTGTTTTCTAAAACCTTTTTGTTTTACTATGTTTAAAGACAGGAATAAGCTTTGAATTTTTCCAATGACACCAGCTTATTGGCTCACATATTAATGTAAAAGCTTAGTGTTCTAATTACTAGTATTCATAGCTGTGTTTGTAATATTTCTCACGTGTCCTTGCCAGGAAGTCTCTCCCTTGAGGCATCACTCATGCTTATGGCCAGTTTCTTACTATTATACACTGTGGGGCTAACAATACTTTTTAGGTAGGAGTCCCACTACCTAAACACTACTCATCCTTTATGATGCTACATGAACCTGTGGAGTTTCGAATCCCAAGCCTCCCGGTGATGCTGTATTTTCTTTGGACTGCACAGGGCTGGGACTACCTTGTTTGGAAGAAATGAATATACTATTTATTTAGCCAATTCCGGTAGCTTAGAACAGTATGTTTATGTTTGAATGTCACCAAGTGTGCTAAGACAACTCTGTGCTCTGATCTAGCTAACTATGCAGTCTTTCATTGGCTCATATCTATTATCCTTCAGGTTCCCCCCCCAGGAGACTCTATTCTCCCATGTACACTAAATCTGTTAATAGACTTAAGAGATGGTCCATGCCCCATCAGTTCAACAATTGTAACCCAATTTAGAGTTCTCATCAACTGAATAAACACCATAACTTAACTTAGACTCTGGATGGCTTTGGTACATATCTAGTTGACCATGAAGCTGTAATAGTTTGATTATGTAAATAATAGATTCATATCTTATACATTTGTATCTATATTCACACATTAGTGATGCCCATGTATATATATAATACACATTGACATATGCATATGTGTCTTCACTATGTGAATATGTATTTCAGGTTAGATGCTTGGTCACTGTTGCTCTTTTTTGACAGCCAATAAAAAACAGTCTTAGACCTGCTTAGCTGCTTTCTTGGGCACTTGAGTTTGGCAGTCATAATGAAATGAGTCTCTTGAGCCTGGGACTTGCTCAGAGCCCGGACCAATGCATGGTGGAGCTCATCCTTGGTATTCCCATGAAGTGGTTGATACCTCAGGTAGTACCATTTTCTAAGTGTTGTCCCTTTCAGTGACAAATTACAACATAAATGGAATAGCATATGCTATATAACACGTTTTACTTATTTATTCAAATATGAATATAAATCATATACTTAATTATAATGTATAACTGTTTCAATATGTGCAGCAATACCTTAAATACTTAGTTTCATTTCCCTTTAGATTAATTTAAAAAGTGCCATTTAAGGACATAACAGATGTAGTCTCTCAAAGCTTTTGTTACTGCAGTCTCCTCTGAGGACATGTAGCCACTGTTACTACAAGTAAAGGAGCTATGGATGGGTGGAGGAAGAATAGATTGGCCAGTATGCTGACATGATGAAAAACAAGGAACTATTAATCATTCTTTAATTATTCGAATAGAAATAATGACATAGAAAAATTAATTCCTGGATCCTATTTTATCACCTGACCGGTTGCAAAGAGCACACTGTGTCTGTCTTCATCCAATGAAAATGTTAATTATCCGAATTAAGGGCCATAAAGCATTTTATAACAAGTCAGGAGTCTCGACAGTAATAACCACAGTGCTGAGAATCTCACTTATTAGAAAGCAGTTAGAAACACTGAGAAATATTTCACCAGGCTAACTGGTTTAGAGAAAAACACACACACATACACACATCTCTCTTACATCATATGATATGAAATATCACACTCAGTGCTCCAAGATATGAAACGTATCCACTGGAGTGGGAAAAGGTAGTTCTCAAATATGAAAATCCAGAGCAATTGCTAATAGTATGCATGATAGAACTAAAACAAACAGAAAAAAAAAAGGAAAGACATTTGTTTTACATCTCCTTGAAAGTTGGGCCCGGTTACCTTTGCAATTTGAGAGTAACCAGCTGTGCGCCTCGTTTTGGACACAGAGGACAGAGTCCCTGGGAGATGGACATCAGGGAAGGGAATGACAGGTACAGGTGGAGCAATGGCAACTCATACAAAATGTTGGTCTTTTGTATGAGTTGGTCCAGGGCTTTGTGCAGAAACTTGTGCACGCATTAGAAATTCTCATTGTCTGGAATATTCGCAGAGAGTATTTGACCAGCGTTGCCAACTGTTTGCCTTCTCATCAGCCTGATGTTTGATCTGGAATCCTAGAACTAATAGGAGAAGGGAAGCAGCTCAGAAATTTAGGAAGTTTGAGTTGGCAATGAGGTTTTTTATTAAAACTCAAGGCTCTTCAGTGCGAGCCTCACTCTTCATCCCGGGAGCCTGGGCACTGAGTTTCTTGACAGCCAACAGGAAGCCCTGTCTCTGAGCTCCCTGGCTGCTGTCCTGGGGAGGCAAGTCTGGCCGCCCTGGGGACACGCATTTCTCCATCCTGGGACCCGCCCAGAGCCCACAAGCAACACCCTTCCAGCATGTTCTGTTGCTATGAGACAAAGCCTGGGAAGGTGAGCGGGGCAGGAAGTCCCGCCTTTGAGCCCCAGTTGGCACCAGCTGTAGCATGCTTGGGGGCGCTCACCTGCCCACCCCTCACTGGTTCTCTCCGGGGTTCCTTTCCCCTTCCCTCTCTCTCTACCAGGCCCATGGCCCTCGCCGTCCCTCTCCACGTGAGACGTGCCACGAGCGGGCCTTCCTCTGGGGCCATTGTGTACCGTGGAGGACGTGGACCGGTGGTTAGCGCGGCGCGGGGAGGGGAGGGGGGCTGGGAAGAGTGCCTCCACGCTCATTGGCTGAGCTCGCTGTCCGTCAGCGCGCGGGCGCGCGCGATGGGTCGGCTGTGCTGAGGCCCCGCCCCCGGCCCCGCCCCCGCCCGGGTCTCGGTGGATGTTCCAGGGGTGGGGTGTCCAGCGGGCTGCGGCGGCCTCCCGAGAGCGCGCGCGCGGCGCTAGAGGGCCGAGCGGGCGTGGATCTGTGCGCACGGTAATTCCTGCGTTTCCACGACTCGGGGTGGTGGTGGGGGTCCCCGAGCGCGTGGAAAGGGGGGTCGCTTCCTCGGAGCGTGCCGCGGAGGTCCCCTCGCGAGCCACCCGGGCACCTGGGCGCGCGGCGGGGAGGGGGATCCGCGCGCGCACACACACACGCGTGGCTCGGGACAGGAGGGTTCTGGGCGCCCCGAGGCTCGGCCCGGAGAACCCGGGGGTCGGCGTGGAAGTGGGGGGACTTAGGGGAGCGTCTCGCGGAAAGAAAGGAAGAATCGGGGATTTAAAGCCCGGAACCGGGCCGGGCGGGAGAAGCTGGGAGTCGCCCCGGCTGGAGCGCGCGGGCGCCACAGACGCGAGGGGCACTTTGTCCCCTCGGATCCTCGTCCCCGGGGGACCCGGGCGCGCCGGGACCCAGGCCTGAGCCCGGGACCAGGCTGCGATCGCCCCCGGGTGACCCGGCGGCGGCTGCTGGGCCCCCGCGCGCCCTGGTCACTTGCCCGTGGCTTTCCAAGAAGGAAGGGGCTTGTTTGTGCGCAGCGTCATGTCTCCCCGGGGAAGCGGGACTCGCTCAGCGCGTGGGCTTCAAGAAGCGTGTGTGTGTGGGTCCCTTCTCGGTGGTTTCAGCGGGGCCAGGCCACGTCCCACGCCTTTGTGGACAACAGATGTGTCCCTTATGCGTGCGTGCGGAAGGAGCGCTGTGCATTTATAGAAGAACTCGGTGAGCTGAGTTGAGACTCCCAACGTGGATTTTAGGGGGTGCAGCTCTGGTAGTTTCAAATGGGATGAGAGCGGAGGGAGGGGGGCAAATTGTGTTCTTATCTAGTTGGAGGAAACCTGTTAAAAGTTGCTCTGTTAGCAAGACTCGGTTGGAAACACGAGGAGGAGGATGCCTCTTCTGGCTCCCACTGTTCCGAAAAACAAATATAGTGTCATTGCTCCTAAATGTATTCCTGGTAACTTGCAGAATGCAGGTCGTATTGGGTTACTGAGAAGTTGAATCTGGGACCCTTGATTTTGTTTGCACTCAGTGGGGACCAGTTAGCCTGTTCAGTTCCTGTTGGGTAACTTCTTTCATACCCAACTAACTTTCTTCTTCTTTTTAAAATTAGCTTTGTACAGAATTGTACAGATGGCAAATTCTATGAATGGCAGAAACCCTGGTGGTCGAGGAGGAAACCCCCGAAAAGGTCGAATTTTGGGTATTATTGACGCTATTCAGGATGCAGTTGGTCCCCCCAAGCAGGCTGCGGCTGATCGCCGGACTGTGGAGAAGACTTGGAAACTCATGGACAAAGTGGTAAGTTCTGTCTGCACTCTGGGCACCATCTGTCTCCGGGATGAGCTGTGCATACTGTTAATTAATTACCGTTGTGGTGGCAATCTTTTGTTTTGTGTTTTATCATTTTTTAAAAAATTTCCAACCTGTATTTTGAAAAGTTGAATTCAGAGCAAAGACTTGTTTTCTTTATGTTTTGTGAGGCTCTTCAAGGTTCAGAGTTCCTCTATATGACTCAGATGTGCCCAAGTTCTTTTTTTTTGTTGTTGTTGTTAAACTTTTGGCTGCTTTTTGTGGATGTATGGCTCCAGTGTAATTTAGAAGTGTTTGCCCAGTCTTATGTGAGCTGCCTTGCTCTTAGATAACAAAAGGGTACTAACAAGTAACTAACAAAAGTCTCTGGTGGCTCTTTTCTGACAACCACATGTGAGAGATGGGAATTGTAACATGGGGGAAAGAACCAGATTAAGTCCTTGCTGAGGAAGCAGTGTGTGAGTTTTTCCATTTTCGTCTTTGGGAGCTCATCTTCATTGTGTGTGTGTGTGTGTGTG
>PVHP010032431.1:0-20399 GCA_004024765.1 Zapus hudsonius | reverse complement strand
TGGTGGACTATTCTGGTGAGAGATTGAAAATGCTAAATGCGGAGAGAATTGTAGACTGTGAAGGCATGGGCTATACACCTTTAAAGGGGAAGGGGAGAACTTTGTTAGAACTGATACTTGCAAAAAGGCTGGCTACATTTTTCTGCCCATGTCAAGAGGATTTGATCAAGGTGGAATTTAAAAGTAATGGACTTTTGTGTTTGGTGTAAATTATAGAGAAAGAAAGATAGGAAAAATATATGGCGTGTCACAGCAACAATCCACACAAGTTAAAAGTTACTGGCATAGAGACTAGTTTTAGGTTACTTAAGCTTCAATGTTTAAGTTAATAACCACCTTAGCTTATAACATTTGGTGAGGCAGCTGGAAGACACTTCAGGTATGAAGATACTCATGCAATGTTTATGTATTCTAATATAGCTCCTTCAGCGGGATAGGCTGTCTGAATCCATCTCTGTTTCTCTAAATGAAATCAAACACAAGCTAAAGCAAAATTTTCATTATACACAAGTAGTTATCAAACATATGATGTTCATACCATTAGGATCTTTGGCCTCTCTTGACGATTTCACATATACTCTTCTGTGGCACCCTCCACAACTTGGGTCTGCTGGCTTCCTGCTTATTTTTATTTGGTTAGTGTGGATATGGGTGAGGGAACATTTTTATCCATTTCTCTCCTGCATAACTCCTTACTTCTCAACAGCTTACTTACATGCCTTTCCTAGAGACTTTTGAATGAGTGTAATTCTCATTAACTACTCTTACCCATCTCTAAGGACCCAAGTCCCCAATTACTGCAGGATCCCACTTATTGATCTCCCCTTCCATCTGGTATCTTAATATTAACTTTTTGAGTGGGTTTTATTTTCTGCCTCTGTTTCTTAGACTGTCGCTTGTTTAAAATCTTATCTTTTTCTCAGAAACCAATTCCAGAAACTTCATCACCCATAGTTCTTTCCATCATGAATCTCTGCCCCAGAAAGTAAGCCAAGGCCTAGTTTTTATCCTTTTCCTCCTTTTTCTTATATATCTCAGGGGAAACTTAACCATAGATATATGTTCTGTAATGTTTAAACAGTGGCATTTCATATTTGATGCCTCTAATCTGGCTATAGGAAAGCCTTCAGTGAGCCATCTGATGATTCAACACTTGTCCACCCTATTCTCTTGCTTCAGCAAATGTATTTTTTTTTTGAATGTATTTTTTTTGAATTTTGGGATTCAAGATTTCTAGCAATGCTGCAGCCTTATATTTTCTTCAAAGAAACCCCCCGGTTATAAATGGCCTTTTAATCCAGACTTTTCTTCTGTATTTTAGCCCTGGCTGCTGTGTTTTTAACTTTGCATTTGGCCAGGAGATTAAAGGCAGAGGGTCATTATGAGTCTTCTAAGCAGCCGAGGGATTGCAGTTAGATTAAAAGCTATTTATTCTGCACTTTGTATTTTCTTTGGTCCTTGTTTTCAGATTGAACATGAGGTATCTGCAGCACAGATTGCTTTCAGAAAGATGAATATGACTAAAAATCATACTATGCATTCATTTAATAAACATTTGTTTTTGAATGCCTCATGTAATTCAGAGCCTCTGCAAACTCAGAACACATACAAAGGAATGAGAAAAACTTTGTGCCTGGACGGAGCCGCAGAGGATTCCTTGGCACACTGCTGCATGTCATATTCTAAGACTGAAGAAAACATTTCTCTGTAGGCTTTGAGCAGAGATGGCTGGCAGATCTGAGTTGATTCTCCTCTGACGTTTTCTCATAACTGTAGTAAGACATTTATCCAAGGTTGTGCTCACATTCCAGATGAAATTCACATCAAACAATAGGTGAATCTTCACAATTACTTGCCTTGTCCAACTGAAGACTTTTCCGAAGGACAATCCCAATCTGGAGTTTCCTCTAAACATGCTGAGGTTATTATGATAATTGTATGAATTCAAGTACAACTGCCACCCTGTCACTTCTGTGTCTTTCATGCTCCAATAATTGTTAATCTAGAAAATGCAAATATGCTCTCTAGCAAACTTTATGAGTGCATGTTAGGCTCTGATTTGAGGGGATCATGATGAAAATGAGATTTCACTGTCTGTCTTGGAGATCCAGGCAGTATTAGTTAAGTGCACAAGACGTTGAAAATTACTGCAGTTGAGGGAAGCTAGAACAAAAGAGGCCCTTATCCCAGGCAAAGTGTAAGTAGTCTCAGAAAAAGTGTTATCTGTACTTAGATTTCAATATCAGTAGTAGGTAAGACAAAGAAGACAGGAAGAAAAGTTAGGGCCCTTTGGACAGAGAATTTAGGTTATACAAAGGAAAAGACCTATGGTGCATTTCCAGGGACTTCTGATAGGCAGGAGGGAAAATTCAATGATATGTATCATGGTAGGCAAGAACTTGAGGAACTTGCATTTCACTCTGAGATTAGTTGAACCTTGACAATTTTAGGCAAAGAGGTAGGTTCCACAGGTATCATTGTGGGCACCGGTTGGAATAATGTGAGAGAAGTGAAATTGAGACCCTTAAAAATGCTATGCTAGGCTTCCGGTTCAAGATGGCCGACAAGAAACCACACCATGTCCATTGGGGAACAAGAATTAGGGTTTTCAGCGGTGATCCAGGCCATGGACACAAGCTGTGGCCATGCTCCAAACTCGAGCCCCTACCGGACAATGGATCCTCCTGACTGGAAGCCGCCACTGAGGATCAGCACTGACTGGAGGCAGTAAGTCATATAGCTGAAGCCCAGCCTGCAGTCCCTGCTTGAGCGTTCTGAGGTGGTGGAGCTCCACCGCTCCCTGCACCCACTGTTTCCTGAATTTTCTGCAGGCTGATTCCTGCAGTTTCTCTACTCCATAACTGGTTCTTGTGTGGCCCAGGATAGGCGACTACGCCCCCTTCACCAGTCTTACCTAGTCCCAGAGGGACCCCTTTCCCCTCAGCAGGTAACCTAGGACTCAGCACCCCACCCTCCACCAACTTAGTTCCCACACTCCCCACACCCCCCAGCAGGTTACCACCAGCCTCACCATCAAAGCCCAGCCAGTGATCTGAGGGCACACACACTCACAGATAGAACAAGTGAGTGTCCAGCCCTATCCATGGAGCACAGTGTACTCCCCATCCATACTAGCAAAGTATAGACAGCTCAAAGGCATCCCATCAATCACCCCAAGTGGAATCAAAATGGGCGAACCTCAACGCAAGAATATTTCACCAGATGAGGAAACTATACCAAATGACAACTATGATACTACGAGAGAGAGAGAGAGAGAGAGAGAGAGAGAGAGAGAGAGAGAGAGAGAGAGAGAGAGTAGAGGTAGGCCCAGGAAGACATGACACTAAGCCCTGATCATACTGGCAGAAATCCTAAGGGGAACTTCAAGTTGGTCATGCAAGAAAAAGTGGACAAGCATTTTCAAAAAGTACAGTCAGCTCATAAGCTTTGCCACCAGGATTAATATAATAGAGGAGAATCAAATGGACTTAAGGAGAGAAATGATGAAACTAAAGGCAAACCAGCAAACTGAAGGTATCAAGAACCAATTATCCAAATTAAACAAAGACATGTGCAAATAAATATAAGAATGAGTATCAGGAAGAAGTAATTAAATCAAACCTTGAAATGAAAACACATCTCAACAGGATGATAGAAGCAAACCAAAAAGAAGTTTCAGAAAACAAAAATCATACTGAAGTAATAAGAACCCCCCTAGAATCTCTCACCAACAGATTCAATAACTGGAAAAACAGAACCTCAGACACTGAAGACAAAAAAGAGGAGAATACAAAGGAAATCGGATATTTGATGAAATTCAAAAGAGCAACTGAACAAGACACAAGGGAAATGTGGGTTACCATAAAAAGACCTAAACTCAGGATTATGGGGATCCCAGAAAGAGAAGAAAACCAGGCCAAGGGCATAGAAAATATTTTCAGTACAATTATTCAAGAAAACTTTCCAATAGTGAAAATGGCAATCCTGCCAAAAGTGATCTATAGATTCAGGGCAATGCCAATAAAAAAAATCCCAACCTCCTTCTCCACAGACAAAGAAAAAATAATATCAAAATTTATTTGGAAGGGTAAAAGACCTCAAATAGCTAAAACTATTCTGAGGAAAAAAAAAACTTATGCAGGAGGTATCACCATACCTGACTTTAAAACATACTACAAAGCTATAATAACTAAAACAGAATGGTATGGACAGAAAAAAGACAGTCTGACCCGTGGAATAGAATTGAAGACCCAGCCTTTAATTCAAGTAACTTCAGGTACTTAGTCTTCAACAAGGGTGCCAACAATGTATGCTGGGCTAAAGATAGCATCTTCAACAAATGGTGCTGGAGAAATTGGATAAGCATGTGTAAAAAAATTAAAATAGATTCACTCCTTTCACCATGCACTAAAATCAACTCCAAATGGATCAGAGACCTCAATATTAACCATACAACCCTAAACACCATGGAAGAAAAAAATAGGAGGAACCCTACATGAGATAGGAGTAGGGAATAACTTCCTGAGCAAATCTCTGGTAGCCCAGGAAGTGCAACAGTCACTTAACCAATGGGACCTGATCAGGCTCAAAAGCTTCTGTACAGACAAAAACACCATACTCAGAGCCAATAGACTCCCTTCAAACTGGGAGATGATTTTTGCCAGCTACAACTCAGACAGAGGTCTAATTTCCAGAATCTACAGAGAACTCAAAAAAAACTAAGAGCAAAAACTCAAACTGCCCTCTAGCAAAATGGGTCACTGATCTCAACAAAGAATTAACAGAGGAAGAATCTCATAAGGCCTTTACGCACCTGAGAACGTGCTCAGCATCCTTAAGCATCAGGGAAATGCAAATAAAATTCACAATGAGATTCTACCTTACTCCATTCAGAATGGTAATCATAAAACAACAACAACAACAATTGCTGGTGAGGATGTGGGAAAAAGGAACCCTCATTCACTGCTGGTGGGATTGCAAACTTGTTCAACTGCTATGGAGACTTCTGAACAGAATGGACATAGAACTACCAATGGACCCAGCTATCCCTCTACTAGGCATCTATCCACAAGATGTCACATATCAGAATAGAGACATTTGTACAACTATGTTTATAGCAGCTCAATTCATAATAGGCAAGAATTGGAATCAACCAAAATGCCCTTCCATGGAGAAATGTATAACAAAACTGTGGTATATTTACACCATCGAATTCTATTAAGCTGAAAGGAAAAATGACACATAAAAATTTAGGGAAAATGGTCGGACTTGGAACAGATCCTACTAAGCAATCTCTCAAAAGAACAGAGAGCCAAATACCACATATTCTCTCTCATTTGCAGGTTAACCAGGCTAACCTTAAACTCTATGTAGATTAGTAGAAAGAAGTGAGTGGTTATGAATGAGGGAAAAGGGATGGGGGATGGGTATGCTTTAAGTATGAGGCTAAACCAAATTGGGTTCAAAATCATAAACTCCTCATGAACACACTGTATCCTATTGAGCAAGTAGTGGGCATCATCTGGCAAAGGGGGCCATGAGTTGTAAGGGAGAGAGTCTAAGCCTGTGAAAAATTGATCAGTCTGACAACCCCTAGTCCCAGTCACCAATAACTGACATCCTGGCAAGAGATGAGCCAAACCTACCATGGAGGATCCATATGGAACCCTGCAGAGATTGGAGGGATGAACCAGTGATCCATAGCCACAGCCAATCAGTCAACACAGGATAAGCCAGTGAGACAGACACCAATGATTTTTGACACAACCTAAAGCAGAGGTACAGAGAACCCTAAGACCTCAACAATAAAGCAACCTTAACACTCTCCCACCATGACTCAGGGAACTGAGAGAAAGAGGGGGACAGAAAGATTGTGAGAGCCTTGGTGGGGGAGAATTTCCAGAGACATTGCCCCCCTCAGCAACAGCACAAAAACGGTGGTGGAACTCCTAGGCAATCCATGGTCCCCTACCCTATGGACTGATCCAGAAGGCCCACTGAAGAGGATATCCAGCTGATTGGGGATAGGGAAGAGGGGCACTGGGGAACTGGGGATAACAACTCATTGTTTGCCCATTGAATGTAACTCATTATGGATAATAAAAAAAGAGCAATCATTAATTAGCAGTGGAAAAAATGTTATGGTAACTTTGGTTGAAGAAGGTAGACAATATGAAGGCAATGAGAGGATGTGGATGGTAATTGGGAATAAGGGATAAAAGTGAATGTGTGTGTGTGTGTGTGTGTGTGTGTGTGTGTGTGTGTGTGTGTATCTACAGAGCAGAACTGATGGACTGGTGGACAATATGAAAGCAAGAGTTTGAGAGAGAAATATGCTAACATTAGGCTTGAAGGCAGTGAGTTTGAGGGACATATGCATCATATGAGAAAAGACAAATTAGAGAAAAAGAAAGCTTTTTATTCCCTTGAAAGATAATTGAGCATTAAAGATCTAGTGAAAGTTCACATTAACTTACAAGTCAATTCCTCCTATTTGTAGTCCAATATATTTTCAGTGATTATAATCTCATAATGTCCACTAGATTAAAGATAGTTGAATATATTTCCACAGAGAACATGTGGAAATCCAAACCTTTCTTTCCTCTGGTTCCAACTTAAACATTTCTGCCACCCTTATTTAAAGGAAAAAAAATCTTCCAATTTATGGGCTTATCCACCAAAAACATCTCTCAAATAAATTTTCATACCCACTTTAACCCAAGCTGCTCTCCCTCTTGTTTGGAGAATATGCTTTATTTAGCAGATAGCAGAGAAGAGGAGGAGAGCAAAGACATTGAAGAAAAGTACTACCCACCATAGACACCTTTACCACATCTGCCAGGGCCCAGGAGAAATTGCTGAGGAAGTGGTTACATGAAATCGCTAGCCTGACAAACAATTATAGTGTAATGATGATAGATAAGGTGATAGATCCAAACCTATCAAAGCAAAAACCCAGTGGCTACAGAGAACTCAACACTAAAAAGACTGCCAAAAAGCCTGTCATGACTCATATCACATTAGGGAAGAGGGGACAGAAATATTGTAAGAGCCACAGAGTAAATACCATTCAGGATTATCATGAACCACAGTCTCTTGGTACCCTACAAGGACTGACTGAGCCTCTATGACCCCACAGTGAATATGATAACCCCACTGAGGAGGGCTTCCAGAGTAATAGGAGCTGGAGCAAGCGGATAGAAGACTATAATCTGTATGCATATATATATATATATATATATATATATATATATATATATATATATATATATATATATATATATATATATATATATATATATATTTAAATGACCTTCCAAAGCCATATATAATAAAAATGCAGCACTGGTGCTATGGCCAATTTTCAAGTTTAATTTTAAACTCTAAAATATACTCTATAATAGCACATGAGATTGCATATGACTTCATTTCCGACCATATGGCTCCATTTATCCTCAAAGTTGTGGGTTTTCATTTAATATCCTTAATACAGGTGCATATGTTGCACCATCATATCAAAACAAGGACAGTTTTAATTCTTTGTATTTATTTTCCTTTTATTTCTTTTATGTAGAAAGGTTTCAGAATTTATAAGAATTTAATCTATATATAGAGAGTTTGGTAAATTAATGACCATCTAATATATGTTTTTATCAGGAAATTTAAAAAGGGCAAATTATTTAAAAAGTAATTTTGAATGCCTTCTTTTTTAATGCTGCTCATTAAACACAGTACACCACAGCCATATTTTGTGAATATAAAACAGTGGAGTTCTCACAAATATGCTCAATCACAGTCATTTTTATAGATGATATATCTGAGCTTCATTTCCTATCTGAGAAACCTTGTCGGTCAATTAGTTTCAACATCACACCATTTGGTTGGGTGCTTATTAATTCTGTAATTGTTCATGGCATGCCAGGAATAATTCTCTTAATTATTACAATATGTCTTATTTTGCTTCTCTATGTCAAAAGAACCTTTGCATATATTGGAAGAAAAAAACCTTCAAATGATTATTTCAATTGTAGATTAAAAAAATTGATTGCTAAGTATAAATCTAAATGAAAGACATTTTGTTTGCTCACCATAGAATATTTGCTGACATATGTGCATTTTGATAAATAATAATCTCCTAATTTTATTTGATACATTTACTTTAGTGTTTGAGGAAAGTAATCCAAAGAAAGAATGATCTTAACTCAATATTAGTTTCAATTATGTCCGATAGTATAGCCATTCGTCCTTCATCATATTAAAAAGTGAATTTCATTTTTTTCTAATCCAATATATGGAAATAAAGCTAATGTCTAAAGTTCCATTGCAGTCATGAAATTAAGTGCTGTGCAGTTAGGTAAAAATTTGTGATGATGTATTTAATAACTATGAAAGAATTGAATTTGGTTAAAGGATTTGGGGTTGGATATGGCTGAGTGGATTCCAGAAAATAAAACCCTATCAATAAAACATAATAATGTATGGATTATTACATTCTAACATTCACACAGGTTATTTTGGTTCACTATAGAAATTGGAAATGCAATATTCATTATGTAGCCCTGCACTTTCATTAAATCAAGTTCAACAGAAGCCTTCTGTGAGAGAAGAGAGCAGAACCCCATGCTTTACAGTTAGTTTGTTTAGCTAGTCTCTACCCCAATGAACGGATAACCACATGTTTGTTATCCACATTGATACCCTTCTCTCTGATCAAAGGAACAAGAGTATGTATTGATTGGCTGTGTTTTAAGGACCCTGAAGACATTAAAGATGATATCATTGTGTGGGTGGCAGTAAGGATATGAGACACAGAAGTCAAGAGGCATTCCTTTAATATGCGGAAAAGCTCAGGCATTATGTTGGAAACTACCAAAGGACCCAGCTATTCCTCTTCTAGGCATCTACCTTCAATATGTCACATCTCAGCATAGAGATAATTGTGCAACTATGTTTATAGCAGCTCAATTCATAATAGCCAAGAATTGGAATCAACCAAAATGCCCTTCCATGGAGGAATGGATAACAAAACTGTGATGCATTTACATGACGGAATTTTACTCAGCTGAAAGGAAAAATGACATATCAAAATTTAGAGAAAAATGGTCTGATTTGAAACAGATCTTGCTAATCGAACTCTCAAAAGAGCAAAGAGTCAAACGCCGCATAACCTCCCTCATATGCGGTTCCTAACCAGGTTGACTATAAACTCTACGGAAACCAGTCAGGAGAAGGGAGAGTTTGTAAAAGAGGGGTAAGAAATGGGGGGGGGGGATGACTTAAACATGAAGCTAAACCAAAATTGGTTCAAAGTCAAAAAATCCTCATGTTCATAATGAAACCTATTGAATGGGCTCCATCTGGCAAGAGGGGCCATGAATAAAAGGGGAGAGAGTCTAACCGCATGAAAAATCGATCAGTCTGGCAACTCCTGGTTCCAATTACTGGCTCCTTCCCTCACTGAGCTGTTCACCAAAGGGAACCATGAAGTACCAAAAACAAGACAGGATTCTGTCTAAGCTCTTGAATGCCCACCCCAGGCCTGAGGTAGGATCCTATTGCTGAAAAAAAAAAAAAAAAAAAAAAACACAGAAAGCCATATTTCAGCATCAGGAGACCCCGTGAGGTCCAGAATAGTAACCAGCCCCCAGATGGTAGTTAGTGCAGAGCTGGAAGGCACTGTATAAGTTGCCAGGGGAAGCTGGTCAATGACATCTGGAGTAAACAGAGACCACTGATATGAAACTCCGCCATGAGTACCCTGAACACACTCCTACTGGGAGAGAACAGCGAACCAAGTAATGAGCACTTGTGCAATGGAGGAGCCAAAGCCTGGGGAGGCATTCAACAGCTTTTAATTCAGCCAAATAATCCACTCAGTGAGCCCTTAACTGGAACTAGGGACTTAGGGTGCAATGCACTTGGGTCCCCCAGATGCACTATGAGAGCGATTTATGGGGACATTACTCACAATAGAATCTAGCCAATTCAGAAACGTGTATCTCAGTTAACCTATACTGATCTCACTCTCTGATGGAGATTCTGTTTGCATTTTTCAGAAGGAAGCGGGAAAGCTATGGCTCTTCCAACCCTGCCAATGAGCCGCAGGCAGATACTGACATCCTGGCAAGAGATGAGCTACCTTAGACCTACCGTGGAATATCCACATGGAACCCTGCAGAGTGGTGGGATAAGCAAGAGACCTATAACCACAGCCAATCAGTTTACCCAGGATAAGCCAGTGAGAGAGTCACCAACAATTTTCAACACAACCTAAAACAGAAGTACAGAGGCCCCTAAGACCTCAACAATAATGCAGCCTTAATACTCACCCACCATGACTCAGGGAACTAAGCCGAAGTGGGGAAGGAAAGATTGTAAGAGCCATGTTGGGGGAGAATATCCAGAGACATGGCCCCCCTCAGTAACAACATACAAAGGGTGGTGGAACCATGTTGACTCCTAGGCTATCTATAATCCCCTAAACCATGGACTGATCCAGACTGTCCACGGAGAAGGATACCCAGCTGACTGGGGACAGAGAAGAGGGAAATTGGGGAATTGGGAACATCAACACATTATCCGCTCATTATGTGTATCTAATTATGGATAACAAAGAAGAAAACATTAAAAAAGTTGGAAACTGAGTTTTGCTGAAATCACTTACTGTGGAACAGGTTGACACTGGATTTCCTGTATATTTAGTTTTGTGAGTCTAGGCAGGGTTCAAACTGTATCTATCAAAACATCATTGTAATTTTTATATTGCAGGTTAGATATAAAGCAGAAATGAATGCATAGAAACATTCTTTTTCTTTTTAGTTTTAGCCATTGTATAGATGTAAAGAAAAAGAGTTTATTTATTTAACAATGGACCATTTAAGACTTCATGCTACTCACATATATTTTCAAAATATCAATTCATTCATTAGTTCTAGTATATAGTGGCATATTGATTTTTCTGAAATGCTTACAGGTTAATATTATATTTTGTGAATGTGTATGTGTGCACGTGTGCAATGACACACTTGCAGAGGTCAGAGGACAACCACGGTTATTGGTCTTTGCCTTTCACTGAAAATGGACTGGGATTATAGACACACACCACTGTATCTGGCGTTCCATGGGTTCTGGGCATCTAAATCAGCTCCTCATGCAGCCAGGGCTTTCCAGGACCATTGCCCTATTTCCAAAACTCAATCTTTTGAGCAATTCTTGGTTAATTAAAATATGTACTACAGTTGGGCCTGGTGGCATAAAACTGTAGTCTCAGCACTTAAAAGAAGAAGATTGCTCCAAATTAAAGGCCAGCAATCCTCAGTATAATGGTGTAGATAGTGAGAATTAGGCCAGGCAGGTTACATGAAAATCGTTCTTAACAAAACGGAGCAAATCAAAAAACAAAACAGCAGAAAACAAAGCAAAAGATTGTTTTGCAATGGGAAAACAACAACAAAAATCCCACCACCTAACCCTCCATAATGTACTAGACTATAATCTGTTCTTGTCTCTTAGGAATATAGTATGCACGCATTAATCAACTTGCAAAACTATAAAGTGTATTTAGAGGTAGGTTCATAAGTCATGCAACAGAATACACAAAACATGAAGTTAGATTTGGCTTTGAGACCATTTACCTTTAAATAGTAGAAAATGGCACAGAATTTTGTTGTAGTAGTGCATGTTTTTATTGGTATCACAATATGCCTGAAGTGGAGTGCTTTATAAAGATTACCTTTCACATTTTGGAAGAGTCAACATTCAAGATCTGGTATCTATTTGACCTTACAGGAGGGTTCCACATCTACATACTACTTAAGGTGGATGGTTACAAGCAAGCATTTTACATTACATGGATTTCTATTTAGATTATTTGTATGTTCTAGGAGTGTTATACATGTATGTTATCATAAAATTGCAATTCAGATAGTGGGATACCTATGGGGACTTGGTGAAGCTAATGCAATCTTATTTGCATATGTAAAGCTTAAGACAAGTTGTATCTTATTCTTATTTAGAATGGGGAACCCATGATCCTATATTTAAAACACACAAGAAAATATATGCAATAGACAGACATTATCAGAAAAAGCAAATAGGAATAAGGGGACCCCTAAAATTTTATGTGATGGATAATTTGAGATTGTTAAGGCAGTGTGCTAAAAATGATAGCAGAAAGCAGTACAGTGTTAGTAAAACCACAGCTAGAGGCTTCAAACTTCTTTCCCTCATACAGACACCAAATTAACAAGACAATCTCCTAAAAGCCTTCATGAACAACCTGGTGGGCTATCACAACACCCCAGGAAAGTTCAAAGCCAACGGCAGCACTATTGAAATGACTAAGACAGATGCTTCATTCCAGTCATACCAGGTCCACCTCGCAGAGTGCCACAATAGATGAACTTCTTCTGGCTCATATGGCCTTGGGGATGGAAAGAGAAGACTGAGGCAGATGCCCAGTGACTCAGCATTAGGGTTGAATGCACAAGAACTTGTGTTCTATCTTACCTGGCTTCCATTGCTGATGAGGAACCTCGCCTGCCTTGGATATCGAAGGTCAACTGAGAACAAAGAATGATCAGAAGCTAACTGCTGCCCTAGACGACTTGCAGCTGCAGAGGTACTGAGGCAGTACTCAGTGTAAGTGGGTCTAAGAGCCCAGCCTGCCATCACACCTCAGGAAGAAAGTAGAGGACTGCAAGGAATGCTTAAACCTTCTGTCTGTTGCTAAGTCTCTCTTGCCAGACTCAGAGTGCTGATGGGACCAGAAGCTTTTGGATGCCTGCAAACTTAAGAGAACAAAATAAAGGTTTGTTTGTAAATTTTTCAGAAATCAATGAGAACTGTGGACAACGGAACTCCACCAAATGGACCTGAGTTGATGGCAGCAGCCAAGCAGGAGAGGAACCACCTCAAAGTCACCATTTAGAGCCCCAACATAACCTCTAAAGAAGTGGGATGATGAGCAAAGAGCTATTCCCACAGCAAGGCAGAGATCATAGGGAAGGATAATGGAGAGAGGCACCAAGGATGCCCAAAATTGTCCAAAACACAAATTTACAGACTCTTAAAAATCTAGTAACTGTGCAAAATTTAAACTCACCCAATATGACTCAGGGAAATTTACAGAAGACAGGACAAAAGGTATGTAAGAGTCATGGGGGAGAATATCTAATGCATAATCAGGAATACCATCCTGGTTTCAATGGTTTTTCTCTAATAACTTATGATACTGAGCATATTGTATATATATATATATGTATATGTGTGTGTATGTATATATATAATTTTAAGCCAATAAAAATGTTAAAAAAATAGAGGTCAGTGGCCTGTAACAACTGAAGAAGACAGACTCCCAGGAACAGGGTGATTGTCCCTTTTGAAAAGGAAAGCAATAAATCTCTCAGTCTGAGACATTAGATGCTTAAGAAATAAATATCCCCAGAAAAAAATTGACACAGTCATAGACTTTAGGCAAGCTAATTGGTAAAGGTTTTCCTATATAAAAAAATTTAATGGTCTTATTTAATGTAAGCTTTTATATAAGTTTGGTCTGTTCTTTTATAGTAAAATCAAAATTAATTGTTAAATCCATTATAATGGACCTTTTCTCTTAATTTTTTCTTGGAATTATATAGTTCCAGCTTTTAAATTCAGAATTTTCCTTTGAATTAATTTTTCCATATGGTATAGAATAAGATTCCAACTTCATCCAGGTCCTCCCAAAAGTTTTTTTTATTTAGTAACAATTTTTCTTTTCTCTAATATGCAGCTTTGACTCTCCATTGAAGAATATTTGGCCATATAAATGAAATTTTGATGTTGAGATCTGCATTCTCTTCCTTTTATCTAAATAACTGCATATTCATATTCATTACCAGACATCTGGATTACTCTAGATGTGTAATGTCCTGAAGCATGTGAAGCCTCCAGATTTATTATTTTTCTTTTTCAAAATAATTATGGCTGTTTTTGTAACTTTTTATTGGTTTAAAATTATATATATTAACACAACAATATGCTCCCTATCATAGGTTCTTAGATAAAGCTATTGAATCCATGATGACATTCCCTTGTATGCATTAGTTATCCCTCCAGTGCCAATTACATTCTTTCTGCCCCCTCTTCTGCAAATTTTCCTGAGTCATAGTGGGTTGGAGACTCTGTAGTTTTCAGAAAGCAATGTGAACCAGGGACAACCAAACTCCACCAAAGGGACATGACTTGATGGGGGACCCGCAAGCAGGAGACCATTCACCTCAGACTCACTATTTAGAGCCCTAACGCAACTTCTAAGAGAGTGAGATGGCGAGCAAAAGACCTATTCCCACAGCAAGGCAAATAACCTGGGGAAGGACCAATAGAGAGAGGCACCAAGGGTGCCCAAAATTATCCAAAATACAAATCTACAGACTCTTAAAAACCTAATAACTATGCAAAATACAAACTCACCCACTATGGCTGTTTTTAATTCAGTGAGATTCCATATGGATTTCAGTGTATTTCCCCCTATTCCCAAGAAAGGAAGCCACTGGAATGTTTATGAGAATCACCTTCAATTTATGCATTCCTTTGGATGATACTAGAATTTAGAAAAGTTTTGAGTGTGTTCTCTAAGGGTTCTTGTGCTGACAGATTGGTCCTCAGTGAGGCAGAGAGGTGGTCAGATTTAAGAGTTGGGGACTCAAGAGTTGGGGATTACAAGAAACTAATTAGCTCTTTACAAGTAGCTGTATTCTCACCTTGCAACGGCTTCCTCTTCTAAGTGTCCTACTATGGTACCCTTTGCAGGGTTATGACATCTCCAAACAGAGTGGAAAAAAATGTCCTGCTTCTGGACCTTCAAAATTGTGAGCTGAGCAAACCACGTATTTCATAAAATACCTATTCTTAATTATAGTCACAAAAAAAAACATCAAACTAATACATGTAGGATGCACATTCAAACAATATCAAATATTCTAATAAGTTTTACTTGTATTTTATTTATTTCAATAATGCTTTTGAAGTTCCCAATATATAAGTCTTTTACAACAATAGATTTGGGTATTTATGGAAAGTTTATTCTATTGATGCTATGGAAAGTGGGTTGTTAATATTCTTCTCAGATCATTCACTGGTAGTATTTAGAAATGCAACTTGTGTTTTTCTGTTTTGAGACATTGCTGGATTTCTTTTTTAGTTCTAATAGGACTTGAGGGAAATAATTAGCTTATTAGGGTTTTTTACATATAAGATTATGTAGTCTATAGAGATCATTTTACTTCCTCTACAGTTTTGCTTTCCTTTATTGTACTTTATTAATTTTATAGGACTTACAGTAACTGGAATGTATATATATATACATATATATATGTATATATATATACATTCCAGTTATATATATATATATATATATATATATATATATATATATATATATATATATATATATATATATATATATATATATATATATATATATAATATATATATATATATATATATATATATATATATATATATATATATATATATATATATATATATATATATATATATTCATGTAAAAACCCAAAATTTATAAACAAGTAAAATTATATGTAACTTGAAAACTTGTCTGCAGTGAAGAAAATATAATAGTGAAAATGAACGGAGAAGATGGGATTAATACTGAGAATCTGTTAAAGGTTCTTTATTCTGTCACTTCTACTGTCATCAATACCACACCCACCACCACTACCACAGCCAATGTAATCTAGCTAAAAACTGGGCAAGAAGTCAAGTTGATTTTTCTCCACAGAACATGTAGCAATTGCCAATGAGCATAAGGAAAGATCTTCAAAATCACTAATCATAACTGAAATGGAAATCAAAACTACACTAAGAAGTCTTTGTTATATCTCTTAGAATGTGGGTGAATTTCATTATTAGAGTAGCCAACATAAAGAAAAAGAAAATTAAAATTAAAAGCAAGAATGCTGAGAAACTTATACTCTGGTACATTGTCACTCATGCAGTAGATTTTTTTTAATAAAATGGTGCAGTTGTGATGGAAAACAACAAGTATAGTCCCTATAAAATTGAACAACGAACCTATCTCTCTGAATGGGTATGAAATAAATTAAAAATAGCATCTCAAGAGGTATTTCCACATGCACATTGATGGTAATGTTCTAAACCTAATAGATGGAACTAAATGTCCATTTTAAGCTATGGATAAAGGAAATATTCTGTGTACATATCTTGCTGTCTTCTTAAGCCATAAAAAGGAAATCTTTTCATATGCTAAGACATGAAAGAATCTTAAGGAAAGCATGATGAGTGAAATAAAGCAGTCACAAAAAGGAAAATACCACACAATACCACTTACTGGAGTCTCAAAGTGGTCAAGCTATTATATCCAGAAAGTAATTCAATGGGTGCTAGACGCTGGGTAAGCTTGAAATGGAAGTTATTCAGTGGGTATAGAATTTCAATTTCTTAAAACAAACAAGTTCTACAGACATCTTTCATACTACATATTGTACCCTGAAAATGGTTAAGAAGGTAAATTTTAAGTTGTGTGATTTTTTTTCAATTATGAACTGAAAAGAAATGAACAGTTACAGTTGAACAAATAAAAAAGAATAAGAATGTAAAAAAATTAAAATATGCAATGATGTGCTTAAAAAAACTATATAGAACTTTTAAAACTAAAAGAACTTCATCCCTGAAAATTAAAACAGTAGTTGGCTTAAATGGAAGATTGTACTAAACTAAAAAGCCAATACACTTAATGCAGATGAATGAAAGACAGGGATGGAGCATCCAATGAGCCCAATGTATGCAGGGTCAAATGAAAGGCCAAACAAAAATCCAATCTAAGTTGCTCAAGGGGTATTTGAGGTAACAGGAGCAGGGCTGCATGGTGTAAGCATGAAGGGACTTTCTGGAGGAACTTTGCTGGAATCTCACACTCACATTCAAGGAACACTAAAAAAATCTAAGTGAGTTAAGTATAAGCAAATTCATACTGACACAAGTTATTGAAATTATAGAATGTTAGAGTCAAAACAAAAGTCTTGGGAGCAAAGAAATATATATATATATATATATATATATATATATATATATATATATATATATATATATAATTTTAGAAAGAAGCAGAAATCTGGCAAGAAATAACACACACAGCAGATATCTCAGAAGCCAAATTAGCCACCACACAAAGGGGAATAGCATCTTCAAAGGACTGAAGGATTTTAGAAAGGACCC
Organism: Zapus hudsonius; assembly: GCA_004024765.1. Lineage (NCBI taxonomy): Eukaryota > Metazoa > Chordata > Mammalia > Rodentia > Dipodidae > Zapus > Zapus hudsonius. The sequence goes on along the minus strand of PVHP010032431.1, from coordinate 3,161 downwards.
GAAATAAACTAACAAATTCAAAAATAGAATTGAACAAGGTGGATGTTAGTGTAGATCCTTTTGACCATTAAAAGTCACCCTTAAGCAAATGAGAATGCAAACAATAGACATGTATTTTAAATATATTTTAAATGATCTATACATAGAAATGTGTGGAGTTCCTACAACTGTAGAAGGAAATATCAATCAACACACTAGAATGTCTTCACAAACAGGACCATGAGCTGTCAATTATCATAGGAAAATGCGGCCATTATCATAAATCAGTAATGAAATCTAAGTTAAAATCATAGCCACAAAAATAGGTAAACACTGAAAACTAAGGGAGAGCCTATGGATTAATTGCAACTCTGTAGGGTAAGTAAAATATACTCCAATGAGAAACTATGCATTATACAAAGGATTCTATACTCAGAGCTCTTCTATCACAATAAGTTTATTTACATATGATCCTCACTTTTCAGTTATTTATAAATTGCCTGTTGATTATTTTTGAATTAGTGCCAACTTACATAAATATGTTTGCTTGGATTATCTTTAAAATTTTATAACATCTGGTGAGATCTCTTACTTAATAGTGTTAAAAATTATTAATTTGTTCATTTTTATGCAACATGAGTCATAATTTTACCCATTTTTGGAAATCATCCTTTAATCACAAACACCGCTGATATATAAATTGGTACTGCTGTCTTAGAAAATTATTTGGAAGTATCTACTTAATCTGAGTATATTTATATTCTCATAATACATACATATGTATATCAGTCATATATGCAAAAATGCTCCTGAAAATGTTATTTTTATTGTTAATAATTAGAAATCTTGTATGAACAAGTCTTGTGTTGGCACCCTCATTTCCCTCCTCCCTGCCCCTGCCCCATTGAGGGCCCCCCTCCTTGGGGTTGCTGGAATGGTCCATGAACTGGAAGGTTATGAATTGTACAAGCAGTGGCCAGTTATTCAGTGGTGGTGTTGCTAAGGGGGACAATGTCTATGAATTTTGTCCCCCACCATGGCTCTTACAATCTTTCCACCCCCTCTTCTGCAAAGTTTCCTGAATGTTCTTGAAACTTTGGTTTTAGCAGTCCACAGCCAGAAATTACCCATATCTCCATAATATATCAGATTAAGAAAATGTGTTCTAATAGAAAATAATAAATACATAGCAATGTTAAAACAAAGAAATTCTCTCTGAACATGAATGCATGCTATAATCATAATGCTGACTGAACAAACCAAAAGTGGAGATTACATATATAATTTAACTTATATCACATTTTAAAATAGGCAGACATAAACTATGGTATTAGAGATAGACACTGAAAATTGCAGTAGTCCTATTGGAATGAGGTAAAAAAAAACTGCAATTGGGTGTGAGGGAGGCTTCTAAGGTGCTCTGTTCTCTGATTTGCATTTATAACTATGCAAATGAAATGCTTATCAAAATTTTTAACAAAATCTTCACCTTTAATTAACTGGTTTTCTGTCACAATTCACCTTAAAAACATTTATATACTCATTTGTAAGCAGAACGATAGAAGAAAAGAGAGACAGAGAGAATGGGTGTGCCAGGGCCTCCCACTGCTGCAAACAAACTCCAGATGCATGTGTCACTTTGTGCATCAGGCTCTAGATAGATACTGGAGAATTTAACCCAGTCGTTAGGCTTTGCAGGCAGATGCCTTAACCACCAAGGGATTTTTACAGCCCTTTATTAAAATTTTTGTGTTCATTTCTTAATATATGTTCTACTTAATAAAATGTTCAATTTATTTGTGTATACTACATATATCTGCTTTAAAATATTTTTTAAAAAAATCAGGTAAAGTACAGTATTTAGCACATAGACTATAACTTTAAAAAGTGTATATTTTGAAAAAATAAAGTTGTACTTGGAAGTATTAAGATAAGAGAAAATGGTGGGAAACTTCTTTTTTCTTTTTTTATTTTCCATAATGAGTTATGTTATTTAATGGGTAAACAATGAGTTGTTATCCCCAGTTCCCAGTGCCCCTCTTCCCCATCCCCAATCAGCTTGATATCCTCCTCCGTGGACAGTCTGGATCAGTCCTTGGTGCTGGGGACCATGGATAGCCTAGGAGTCAGCACGGTTCCGCAGGCCCTAGTATGTTGTTACCGAGGGCGGCCATGTCTCTGGATATTCTCCCACACCAAGGCTCTCACAATCTTTCCGCCCCCTCTTCCACTCAGTTCCCTGAGTTATGGTGAGTATTAAGGCTACTTTACTGTTGAGAATTTAGGGTCTCTGTACTACTGTTTAATGTTGTGTTGAAAATCACTGGTGTCTGTTTCACTGGCTTATCCTGTGTTGGCTGAATGGCTGTGGCTATGGGTCACCTGTTCATCCCATCATTCTTCTTAGGGTTCCATATGGATCCTCCAAGGTATGTCTGGGGTGGCTCATCTCTTGCCAGGATGTCAGCTATTGGCCTGCGGTTAGTTGGTGGGGTTGGATGAGCCACAGCTCTCTCGCAGCATTCTGAAAGATATAAACAGAATCTCTATCTGAGAGTGAGATCAGTATAGGTTAACTGAGATAAACATTTCTGAATTAGCTAGATTCCATTTTTAGTAGCCTCTTCATCAATCACTTGCATAGTGCATCACTCCTTGGGGGCCTAAGAGTCTGGGTTCCAGTGGATATTGCCCTAAGTCCCCAGTTCCAGTCAATGGGGCACTGATCTCAACAGATAATTCACAGACGAAGAAACACAAATGGCCTTTACTCACATGAGAAAGTGCTCAGCATCCTTAAGCATCAGGAAAATGCAAATTAAAACCACCATGAGATTCCACCTTACTACAGTCAGAATGGCAATCATAAAGAAAACCAACAACAATAATTGCTGGTGAGGATGCGGGTAAAAGGAACCTAATTCACTGCTGGTGGGATTGCAAGCTTGTTCAACCACTTTGGAAAGTACTATGGAGACTCCTAAACAGAATGGACATAGAGCTGCCAATGATCCCTATACTAGGCATCTACCCACAAGATGTCATATATCAGGATAGAGACATTTATGCAACTATGTTTATAGCAGCTCAATTCATAATAGCCAAGAATTGGAATCAACCAAAATGCCCTTCCATGGAGGAATGGATAATAAGGCTTTGGTATATTTACACGATGGAATTCT
>PVHP010032430.1:0-20315 GCA_004024765.1 Zapus hudsonius | reverse complement strand
ATATATATATATATATAAATGTACATATCCTAAATATTATATATACATATGTATATATACTATAGTTATATATTGTATAGATACTATATATATTCATCTCTATATGCTGCAGTAATTTTCACAGTGTTTTAAGTTTACAGACATATCCCATCATCCTCTAGTTTTCCACTTCTCTCTTTAGAATCGTGTTTTTATCTGATTGGAAGTCCTTCTTGGACACAAACTTTCTTTACTCATTCATTATAGTGTCGTTTAATTGGAGACAGATTCTGTTAGCTTTTGTCTGTCGTGCGTGCGTTTATTTCTCGATTATTGAAAGATGTCTTCAAGAATGGAGAGCTGTCTGAGTGAAATGCTATTTTGAGGTGTGTGTGTGATGGTGGGGGGTGTCCAGTCATTGAAAACCCTTCAGGCTTTCATTGCTCTATGAAGACAATTCTTTTGTAATTTCACGGTTACTTCCCTATAATTAACATATTTTCCTTTCTTGCTTTCAAGTTTTTAATCTTTAAGTCTTAGGCATTTGACTGGCAGGTGTGGTTTCCTATATTCTTCTCCTTTTGTGGTCTGAGATTCTTGGACCGATTATCTGTTGTCTTTCATCAATTTTGGAATTTCTTAGCCATTATCTCTTTACACATTTTTCTGTCTCGATCACTCTGTCCTCTGCACTTGGCACCTTGATGCGAGTTTTTGAAATTTTCCCACACCGATGTTGGAAGCTCTGGACCTCTTTTCATTTTTTCTTAATGATGTTTTAAGCCTATAACTTTCACTGCCTTAACTTTCAGACCATTGACTCTTAACTCTGCTGTAGCCAAGCCTTTGATCTATCCATTCTGGAATTTCTCATCTCTGATATTTTATTTCCTTTCTAGCATGTCCTTTTTTTAAGAAAAAAATCTTTCTGCTGAAATCTCTCATCTATAGTTCGTGTTTTTACAATTTGCTTTAATGTATCAAGTAGAGAATAGAATGGAACCGAAGGATGCTCTTCAAGCTAACATGGTCCGTAGAGAAAGTGAAATCAAGGTCAGTTTTGAGATTTAATTAAGTCCAATAACTGTCTCAAATACAGAGTTAAAACATGAAGAGTTAAATAAAAGTTTTAAAAAGCCAGACCCACAAGGTGGTGGCCCTGGTTCTCTCTCTCTCTCTCCCTCTCTGTATCTCTCTGCTTGAAAATGAATAAATAAAATATTTAAAAAACATGAAGAGTTAAACATCATTAGAGAAAAATCTAAAATAAGTAAAAGACAGATTTGAGAAATCCCACAAATGGTTGAATCTCTGGAAAGAAAAGAAAAGAAAAAGTAAAAAGCTAAAGAGGAAGCAATACTTAATAATAAAAAGTAATTCGCCAAAGAATCTCAGAAGCATGTTTGCAGGAAAGTCTCTCCGTATCCTAGAAGAATTAGATGAAGAAATACATTTAAGTATCAAGTTCTTAGAGTCTAAAAACCAAGAGAAAATTGTAGTAAGCTTCTGGGCAAAAAAAAAAAAAATGTAGGATTTCGTTGCAAAGGATAAAAAAATGATCATATTGACATTTACTTCTCATCAGAAACATTGGTTGCCAAAAGTGATAAAATGATGTCTAAAAAAATAAATGATGAGAGAATGAGAATCAGGGAGAAGAGAAACCAGAGAATATTCTAGGAGCTCCAGGCTGTCCTCACTTCTAGAGTTCTGGCATGGACACTGTTCTTAGGTCACTGGCTGGAACATGGGTTTGGGGGCTGTGCTTCGCAATCCATAGTCCAGCAGAGGGACATTTATTCTCCAGAGGAAAGCTAGTGGCTAAGGCTGTTCTATGGGATAAACCAAAGCTCTTGGTATCTGAGCCTGTGGATCTAGCTCAGTAAGGCAGGATTTGGCACTTTTCTTGGAAAAGCCATGGAAATGTCTTAGAGACTACAGAGCCCTAAGAAGTCCATCTCCAAAAAAAAAAAAAAAAGATTGTAGATACATAATAGAAATTAAAAATGCTATAAAAACAATTTGATGTACTGGCGATTACCCACATATTAGTAAAACAAATTGATCAAGTTGATATGTAGGGGAGCTTCTGGGTGAAGGCATCACCTCACAATAGTGATGATTGAGGAGTTTCATCACCTTGACAAAGTGGGTTTGACACTTTCCCATTTCATAGCTGAGGAAACTGAGTGATGAGGTATTAATTAAATAAATCATCTAAGGTTACATGCCTACACATGGGAATAGGGCTACAGCTGGGCAGGCTGGCTCCCAAGTCTGTTACTAATAACTGAGGGAAATATGAAACCACTAAGGAACTAAGAGAACAGGGGAGATAAAATTAATCAACTCCTGGTCCCAGTCATCGGCTCCTTCCCTCACTGAGCTTTTGACCAAAAAGACCCATGAGGTTCCAAAAACAAGACAGGAGTCTGTCAAAGCTCTTGAGTGCCCACCCCAGACCTGAGGCAAGATTCTGTTGCTGAAGAAACCACAGAAAGCCATCTATCACCATTGAGAGACCCTTTGAGGTCCAGAATGGTAACCAGCCCCCAGATGGTAGTTAGTATAGTGCTGGAAGGTACTGCATAAGCTGCCAGGGGAAGCTGGTCAATGAAAGCTGGAGTAAACAGACCACTGGCATGAAACACAGTCTGCGGCCATGAGTAGGCTGAACACACTTTCTACTGGGAGAGAACAGCGAACCAAGAAAGGAGCATGTGTGCAATGGAGGAGCCAAAGTCTGGGGGGGGGCAATCAACAGCTTTTAAATTCGGCCAAATAATCCACTTAGTGAGGGGGAGCCCTCAACTAGAACTGGGGACTTAGGGTGATATGCACTGGGAGATGGACTCTTGGGCCCCCAAGGAGAGATGCACTATGTGAGTGACTGATGGAGAGGCTACTAAAAATAGAATCTAGCTAATTCAGAAATGTGTATCTCAGTTAATCTATACTGATCTCACTCTCTGATGGAGATTGTGTTTGTATCTTTCAGAATCCAGAGAGAAAGCTGTGGCTCATTCAACCCTACCAATGGACAGCAGGCAAATAGCTGACATCCTGGCAAGAGATGAGCCACCCCAGACATACTGTGGAGGATCCATATGGAACCCCACAGGGAATGATGGGATGAATAAGTGACCCACAGTCACAGCCAATCAGTCAACACAGGATAAGCCAGTGAGACAGACACCAACGATTTTCAACACAACCTAAAGCAGAAGTACAGAGGCCCCTAAGTTCTCAACAATAAAGCAGCCTTGATACTCACCCACCACAACTCAGGGAACTGAGCGGAAGAGGGGGCAGAAAGATTGTGAGACCCTTGGTGGGGGAGAATATCCAGAGACATGGCCCCCCTCAGTAACAACACACTAGGGTCAGTGGAACCGGGCTGACTCCTAGGCTGTCCATGGTCCCCTGCCCCAAGGACTGATCCAGACTGCCCACGGAGGATATCCAGCTGATTGGGGATGAGGAAGAGGGGCATTGGGGAACTGGGGATAACAACTCATCGTTTGCCCATTAAATAAGGTAACTCATTATGGACAATAAAAAATTAATAATAATAATAATAATAATAATAATAATAATAATAATAATAATAAAAGTTCTTGTGGTGAAGGGCGTGTTTCCTGGACTGCCCAGCACCACAGATCAGCCTTTCGTCCTTTGATCAGCTCACCAACCTCCAGCATACCCACCCCTATATTTTTGACTGTGTTCTACCTGTCAAACCAACACCCTCTCCTGTAATATTTTTTGCAAATATCTGATTTAGTCAGGCAGCAGTTTAAGGCAAAGTCAGCATTTAAATGTCCAAGGTTGGCCAAAGGTCAGTGCCTGGAGCCCTGGCTGGTCTCTAGGGAGGGTGTAGCTAGAAGTGAGTGAGTCAGGGTGCTGAGGTCTAGAAGCCAAGCTGTTGCTAAAGGAAGGAGCCAGTGAACAGCTACATTGAGCAGGTCAGGTGAAGCAAGGCCAAGAATTCAGAAGGTCAAACTTAGTCGGGGGGTAGGAAGAACCACCTCAATGTCAGTGTTATGAGGAAGCAGAAAGGGTTTTGCTCATTGGTGTCTTCAACCCAGCAGAGAGTGAGGACCTGGCTAGAGAGGCCCAGAAGAGGGAAGCAAATGAAATCCCTGCTGTGCCTTTAAGATAATTGTTCCCCCTTGAATGTGTCTCACCAGTAAATGACTAACTGATCAATTTCTATAGGTGAGTGGTTCTATAGTTCTATTCAGAATTTATTATTGAAGAACCTCAGTTCATTGAAGCACACAAGTCTCTTTGCCAAGTGCAAAAGAATCTAGTGACAATTTATTGTGGCCACACAATACCTTTTAGAAACGCTATTGTCCATAACTTTCCTTTTCTCCCTGGAACTTTCTCATCAGTTAAAATACAACAACAGGGCTAAGGTTTTGAGGGAATTAATAGAATTGATAACCAAATAGAACTTATGACTGTAAGTAAATGCAATTATCCAGAAGAACTCTCACCTCCACACTTGTTTTATGACCTGTATTTATTTGTGCTGCATTGGTATTATGTTTATGAAATACACCTATGAAAAAAATATAGAGAAAGACATAAAAATCACAAAGAGAATAGACCAAGGTGCAGATATAAGTGAGATTAAAGTATTAATTCTCATAGTGAATGATGTGTTTGCAATAAAACATATTGTATTATGTTCTCTGAATATCAACAGGTATGGAAAAGGGTTCATGGACATTTTGATAAAACTGTATAATTAAGCCCTAGAATCTTGTACCTAGTAAATCACACACAATGAAGACAAGAGCCACCCCAATGTGAATAGATTTGCTCAGGCATCCTGTGAGGGAGGAAATGGAAAAACCACACACATCTATACATCTAAGATATATATTGAGGAAAGTGATAAGTCATTGATCACCTCAAACAATAAGTAGCAGAGGATGATGGGTCTGTCATTCTCAAGGCCAGGATGGTGGGTGTCTAGCAGATACTTGTAGATTCAGCCTCCGTCTTGGAGTTTGCGATCTAGCCAGCATGCTCCCAGATCCCATAATAACATTTAGGGACACTGTAAAACACTCAGTGTTTCCTGTAAGTCAATAGTCATCTAGAACTTCTATCTCAAAAGAAATAAGGCAGAATAGCTGATTTAAGATGTACAGGGAAACAGTGCTATATCATATGAATTTTTTTTCACATGGATTACAATGGTGTGATAAATCTCAAAGACAATCCAGTAGTCAAAAATTCTTTTTATAATATGAGAGAGAGAGAGAGAGAGAGAGAGAGAGAGAGAGAGAGAAAGAGAGACAGAGACAGAGACAGAGCACATTCCAGGGCTTCCTGCCACTGCAAATGAATTCCAGATGTCGGTGCCACTTTGTGCATCTATCTTTATCTGGGCACTTGGGAAATGAACCTGGAACATCAGGCTTTGCAGGCAAGTGCCTTGAACCACTGAGCAATCTCTCCAGTCCCATTAGACATAACCTTTAAGCATCTTTGATTTTGCCAAAGAGAAGAAGCCAAAACTAAGGCTTATGGAAATGAAGAGAGAAGTCAAGGGTCCGGATACAAGTACTGTTTGAACACACCTCAACCACGACAAGTGCGAACCGAAAAATTAGCACACGGACAAACAGTGGGGTGAAGCCGATCTGTCTCCTTTCCTTAGAAAGTTCAAAAAGAAGCCAGCACAGTTATGAAGACAGAAAACTGGCAGCCACAGGACAGTTTTAACACTGGAGCTCCATCCACCATGGCCTTTCTCATGGGCCACAGTAAGACTGTGCCACTGCACTTAGGGGTCATCTGAAAATATGACAGGGACCTTTCCTCTTTGACAGCCATGCCTCACAAGCCTGGGATGGTCCAGTATTGAGAACAGCACAGTGGGACAGTGTGGCACTCTCCTGCCCCTGCCAGCTGCCTCGAGGTCCCTCAGAGTCCAACAGGCTCGTACACCAGCTACACAGCCCCCCACCCTGTGGTCCCAGTATAGCATGATTCAGATTCCAGTATTTCAGACTGTAAGTCTAATGCCTTCTTCCAATAAAGTACAAAAGAGGGGCAGAATTTTATATGCCCACTAGAATTTTATTTAACTGCATACTGTTTAAAATAAGGGAATTGGGACCTATAAATCTATTGAATATATTGAGATATTATTTTTAACAATATCACTGTTGTTCTTGGATACCCAGGCATGCATAAACAGCCTTTCCCCTAATTAATACAAAGGAATGTAAAATATTTTTAAGGTTCTAAAATGAGCCCTTTTGTAAACTGTCGTAAAGCGGTGCATTCTCAATGACTGCTTGTGAGTCCGAGCTGCAATAAATTCGGATGCATTTTTAGAACAGAAGCTGACATTGGCGTCACTGTGTTCCAACGGTTGTGGGATTTCTTCTTAATTCTGTTTTCAGAAAAATTCAAATCTATCTTTAAATTCTCTACTCGTTCTTTTTGGTTTCCTGAGAGTTTTTCAGAAGACTACTTAGATGGTTCAAAAATTAACCCCAAATACGAAAATTTTCTGTTACTCAATAATAATCTTATTGTCACTTTTGTTAGTGTCTTTCCCCAAAGCAGTACACTAACTATGTATTTTAAGAGATGTTTTCAGTCTAGTCTAGTCATTTTTTAATAAAATAATGCTTTTCATTTGAACAGTATTTCTATTGAGTTACAGTAGCTATATCTTTTAAATCACATGGCTATTTGTTTCATGAACAGTAGAATTCATTCATTTTAGAACAGGCAGTGCTCCTGGTTCTAATTAAGTCTTAATAGGGTTTTATAAATATTTGGAATGTGAAATTTTAAAAGAATTTATGCTTATTGAAAGAACTTACACTGGATTTCTGTTGGTGAAGTTTTTAAATCCTCATATAAGACCTAAAGTTTAAAAAACAACTAATAGCTTATCACACACTGGTGGGTAAGTATATTTCTCAGTCAAATATAATAATAATGTTCTCTTCAGAGCAAAGCAGACAATTAGATCTTCAAGTTTTCCCATTAGTAGCTAGCAGACATATTTATCCAACATGTCTTGCTGATAAAACATTCAAATAAGTTTTGCTTAATAGACATATTAAAACAAATCAGAAGTAGATGCTAAGCCTTAAGTAAAGGTCAGACTGGCTTTAATTTACATGTTTGAGGCTTTTAAGATTTCTGCCTCTGTTTGTTTAGTGTATTAATTTAGCCTGCTTACGCCTTAAGAATAGCCACGTAAAAATCTCCACTGTTTCTGACACACAACTGTTCTGCTAGGTAGAGGGCTAACCTAGTATGTATGAGGCCCTGGCACAAAAATCAAGCAAATAAGCAAGAAAAAAGAGAGATAGAATATGAATCTTTTTTCAGCCACAATTCACTTCTTATTATATATTTTAAATGTTTTACCCGCTTCAGCCTCTGTCACTAGAGATGCAAGCACTGTTCCTTCTTTTTTTTAAAAAATGTTTTATTTATTCATTTTCAAGGAGAGAGAGGAGAGAGAGAGAGAGAGAGAGAGAGAGAGAGAGAGAGAGAGAGAGAGAACCAGGGCCACCACCTTGTGGGTCTGGCTTATGTGGGTCCTGGGGAATTGAATCCGGGGCCTTAGGCACTGGAGGCAAGTGCCTTAACCACTGAGCCATCTCTCCAGCCCATGTTCCTTCTTACTGAGCACACTCTACAGCAAATATCCTGATTGTTGGAGAGATTCGTGACGTCCCCTAAACAATGCAGGCTCTTACCAAAAGCACTTGAGTTATCCACCAGAGCTAACTGGTAAGACTCTATTGCTGAAGACATCACAGGCCAGGGACATAGGGACCTGAAGAGACCATGCTGGAACTGAGAGGGAAGCCGGCTAGCACTCAGAGTTCTGGAAAGTTCTAGGTGAGCTGCTGGGGGGAATAAAGACAATTCACAGCATGAAAAAGCAAGAGATCCTGCAAGCTACAAAAGCAACCAGCCAGACAAGATGTACACACCTGTGCAATAGTGGCACACAGACTATGTGGGTTATCAATAGTTCTCTGATTAAATAAGAGGCCCATAGCTGGTACTTAGAACAAAAGCAGTAGCCTAGGGATATAATGGCATCGAGCAAACACCCAACTCACTGGTAGACAGTAGGTCTCCAGGAACCCACTGAGGGTATAATGAGTCCTGCATGGTGATCCTGCTCCCCTGAGATTCAGGCTGCAGGGACACCCCACTGGATATTTATTTTTACAAAGGAACCTCATCCATGGGCTAACTCAGAACACTGAAGGGCATGTTTCCATCTTTCTTTATGTTTCTGCAATAAAACTAGACTTGAGAGACAAGTGTGCTTATGGAAGATGGCGATTCCAGCTCTTGGGAGGCTGAGGCAGGAGGATCCAGAGTTCAAGGCCATGCTGGCTTGCATAGTAAATTCAAGGCCAGCCTGAGCTATTCAGTGAGATCTTGTTTCAATCACTGCCATCAAAACCAGAACAAAACAACACAAAAAGAAGATAGGAAGGAAGGATGAAATACAAACAAAAAGAAAGAAACAAAAATATTATCTTTGAACAAACTTCATCTTTGAGTTAAACCACTAAATCATTCAACATGAACACTTGAGGGCTTTTTTTTTCTGCATAAATAGCCACTGCCTAATATGGGAACCTGATGATAACCAATGTGAACGTTCTGTTCCAATTCTTCCCTTTGCTACCAAAGCCTAGTCTATCTCCTGATAGTTTATTTCATGTAATATGATCAAGTAGCCTCAGTTGAAATTCATTAAAATGCTAATTTTAAAAATTATTAATTCTAGGATGTAGAGAGAAAGAAGATGCACATTACAAATTTTGTCATTCCTGAGTCTGAAACATCATAGCCTGTGTACGGATTTCTTTGAAAGGACCTTAGAGATAATGTGTAAATGTATCCCAAAGCTTCCATTAGAAGAAGAGAAACGAGGGACCCACATCTTTGTGATCCCTTGAAGTTTTTTCCTGTGCATTGTGCAGATGCTTTCTTTCGCAGAAAAACATAGAGCTGAATATCAGGATATATAGATTTTTCCTTCTGTTTCTGTCATGATTTCCCTGTCTAGCAAATGCTTCCATGTGAAAAACTAAACTAACCTTTGTCTTCTCCCAAAGAATACATATTATCACCCTAAGGATAATATATGTACATTCTTAAACTCCATCGAAATAGTCATCTGCATAGATCCTTTATGAATTATTTAATCTCCAATCTTCATCGCTGCCCCTTCTCTTGGCATAGGCTCAACCATTCCTACAGACCACGATCACTGCAGACATCAGATTTCCAAACTGTTGATCTAAGGAGAGGCATAGACACAGGCCACGTTTCTCTGCATACTTGTTTATCTTGGGTTCAGTTAGTGGGTTCCAGAAATATATTAGACCTTCAGTCCCAGGAGGAAACCGAAACTGTGAGAAAGACAAAATCTGGCTGACCTTCTGCAGACACAGCTAGGCAACCCTGCAGAGAGGCAGCCCAGGCACAAACAGAGGGCAGAACTATTGAGCCTTTCCTCTTGGAGGATGACAGTTTGTTAGAAAACGTTTCATGGTGGAAGGAGTCACTCAGCTACGCCCTCCTGTTTTCAGATAACAAATGGCAAGGAGTCATCTACATGGGTAATCGTGTCAATGAGAGATGGAGGTTATACATGATACTTGCTAAATTTGTTATGGCTCATTAGTGCTGGGGCTTTATTACAGAGAGCTTCTCAGGTCCTGGTATTCCCTCATGGGCTGTCCTGATGGATAATACCAATAAAGAAAGCAAAGACACTCATGACACAGGGCTCCTGCTGCATTTGTCAGAGGCATAGTTAGCTGGATTAGGTAGGCTCCTAGTTTTCCATCATTATCTCCTATTGATCTGAATTCATGCCCACCCTCGTCCCTGCCTTATTTCCCAAAGAGTGTTCTCACTATGAACGAGTTGCACCCAAGCCAACTTGCCACGTGATTTTTGAACATGAAGAGAACTCAAGAAGAGTCTGTGATCCTCTAGAAATGGAAGGCTTAAACATAGCTTGAAGGAAGATCTGTGACACATAGCTGTCATCCCAGCCTGTGGGAGGTGATGGAAGAAGTATCAGAATTCAAGGTCAGGGATGGAGAGATGGCCCAGTGGTTAAGGGCACTTGGTTGCCAAGCCCCTCAGCTTGGGATTGATTGCCCTGTTCCCATGTAAAATCAGATGCACAGTGTGGCACACGTGTCTGGAGTTTGTTTGTTTTGGTGTGTTCAACTTCTTCTCTCTCTTTCTCTTGATCTGTCACTCTCTGTCTCTCTCTGCTTGTGAATAAATAAAAAATTATTTTAAAAATATACAAGGTCACAGGGCTGGAGAGATTGCTCAGTGGTTAAGGTGCTTGCCTGCAAAGCCTAATAACCCAGGTTTGATTCCCCAGTACCCAGGTAAAGTCAGATGCACAAGGTGGGGCATGAGTCTAGGGTTTACTTGCAGAGGCTAGAGGCCCTGTCACTCCCACCCTCTCTCTGTCTTTCTCTCTCTCTCTCTCTCTCTCTCTCTCTCTCTCTCTCTGCTTGCAAATAAATAAATAAAAAGATTTTTAAAATATAAAATATATATTTAAAAAAATACAAAGTCGTTCTTAGCTACTTAGAGAGCTTGAGGCCCACCTGGGTTATATGAGATCCTGTCTCAAAAAAACAAAGCAAAATTTTTAAAAAAATGTAACAGCAAAATATTTATTCTGCGGGTCATGAAAAGATGGCAAAGGACTGAGAAATTATATATTCATATGTTTTCAGGTTAATTTAAAATAGAAAAGAGGTTGGCTAACCTAACCCTAAAGAGGCCATCTTAGTTTAAGATCTTGGTGTAGGGTTTTTCTTTCTCCTCACTGGACTCTCAGGCACTAAGGACAATGAGATGGAGTCATGTCACCTCTCCTTTGAAAGTGTCACCTTGAGGTTTAGGAATGATGCACTGTTCTTTCTCCCAATCCCACCAAAGAAGGTCCTGCCTTTCGTTTGAATATTGGGGCTCATGTTTACACTGTGAAGAGAAGGGGTGCTGAAGCCATCAATCAGGATCCAACCTTGTAAACACGTGAAGCCTCTGGTCTGAAATAAAGAATGCCATTATCTCCCATGTGGTGTTTGACAGCCCATAAAAAAAAAAAACTTATTTAGGGCTGGAGAGATGGCTCAGCAGTTAAGGTACTTGGCTCCAGTGCCTGAGGCCCCTGGTTCAATTCCCCAGTACCCACATAAGCCAGACCCACAAGGTGGTGGCCCTGATGTGCTCTCTCTCTCTCTCTCTCTCTCTCTCTCTCTCTCTCTCTCTCTCTCTCTCTCTCTATCTCTCTGCTTGAAAATGAATAAATAAAATATTTTTTTAAATTATTTATCGTTACTAATTAGAAACACTGTATGTACAAGGCTTGTGTTGGTACCACCATTTCCCTCCTCCCTGCCCCCAATCCATTGAGAGACCTCCTCAGTGGGATGGCTGAGATGGTCCGTGGGATGGAGTGATAGCCCATTTTTTAGATTTGATGCTCCCTAACCCTTAGCCATTTTACTCAAGACTAAGTAAATACATTGCATTCTATATCTTCCAGCAGTCATTTTGATAATACCTTTCTCCAGTGGATGCATGTCTACTTTGATAAATTTTCATAAACACCTATGATTGCCTGAGTTGCCTAAATTTAAGAATTTTTTAAAAAAATGTTTTTAAACTTTTGGCTTCAGTTCTGTTCTTTTAGCTAAAATTAGTAAAAGAGCATATATTTTCAAGCCAGTTGAGAGGCAATATTTTCATTATTGGCAAAGTAGTATTTGTGGTTGAGGAAAAAAAGCTTCAGAAAGCTTGCTTCAATAACTATATATGACATTCTGATATCTTATTTTCTATTCTACCCTTTTTATTTGTCCTTTTCTTTGGCTTCTTTCAGCTTAGGGTCTCGAGGGGAAGCTTCATGATGGCAGGGGACAGTGTGGCATGAGCAGAGGCTGGACATCATCTCTGCCTCAGCAGGTGGACAACAGCAGCAGGAAAGTGAGCTGAGCTCTGGCAAGAGGAAGATGGCTAGAACATCCCTAAGCCCACCAACAACAACACACCTCCTCCAGCAAGGCTCCGCCTCCCCAGGTGCCACCATTTGGGGGACAATCATTGAGAGCACCTGAGTTTAGGGGGACATCTACCTGTTTCAAGACATCACAGTAGCTCTCACCCTTTTATGCAGTCAAGGACCTCGGTCCGAGGAATGGTGCTTGCTCACCATTAGGTCCTCCCATCTCAAGTAACCTAATCTAGAAAATCTCTCGCAGACAGGCCAAGAGATTGATTTCCATGGTGGTTCTAAATCCTGTCACATTGACACCCAGATTAATCAACACAGAGAGTAATTTAGTAGTCCCCTGCCATCCCCCAACTGGTTCAGGAACCCTGTGTTACCCATCTGTGATCAGCACAGAAGCCTGGCCTGCTTAGAAACTTTCATTTTAATGTGATATTGTCATGATTTTTTTGAACACCTGATTAGTGGACGTGTTTCATTGTGGGGGACATAGACCAGGTTGTATACTGATAGATTTACATGGTTCGTCATATATAAAACAAGATCCAGGGCTGGAGAGATGGCTCAGCAGTTAAGGCACTTGCCTCCAGTGCCTAAGGCCCCGGGTTCAATTCCCCAGGACCCACATAAACCAGATCCTCAAGGTGGTAGCCCTGGTGCTCTCTCTCTCCTCTCTCTCTCTCTCTCTCTCTCTCTCTCTCTCTCTCTCTCTCTCTCTCTCTCTCTCTCTGCTTGAAAATGAATAAATAAAATATATTTTTTTAAAAAACAAGATCCACACTGGTTGTGAGGTAGTATTCTGCTACAACACGACTGTGTTAAGTTCAGTTTTACAAGTGTAACTACTTAGTATTCAAATCTAAACAAACATTCATTTATTCTTGAACTATTTTATTTTAAATTTTTAGTCACCAACCATGTTTTCCAAGTTATAGTCTCACTTTATTTACAAAATTAAGTATGATTTTAATTTTTTGTGTGTATTATGTGAAGCAAGGTGTGTCTGGGATATGCATGCATCATGTGTGCACATGTGTGTGCAGATGCACACGTCCATGTACACATGAGTGGAGATTAGGGGAGATTGTCCATCCTCTTCCTATATCTCTCTTCTGCCTTGTTTCTTTGATGTGGACTCTTTCACTTAACCTAGAGCTGCTATTCTCAGCCATGAGCTCATCAGTGAGCCTCAGAAATTCCTACCTCTGTCTCCCTCACCTCCTCGTGACAGAGATTGCAGCTACATAGGAAAATGCCAGATTTTTTAAAATATAAGATTGAAACCATAGCATGTCCCGCAAGTGTTCTTACCCACTGGGCCATCTTCCCCAGCCCCATATGACTTAGTTTTCACTCTAATTTTGAGGTAGTAAACAGCCATCATTGGAAACCATAACAAATGATATACTTGTTCATTATATTAGTGATAAACCATAAGATAGTAATGAAATTGGCCTCAAATACATACAGACCTAAATTATTTCCATTCACTTCACTTGGAGGCACAGTGTTCATATGCTGAGGTTCAGCTGTGTAGCTGTGATCTATGTAAGAGTTACCATTGAGAGATCCATGGAATCCATGAAGCCATCATAATTTCAGCAACACAGACACTTTGGACATGGATGCAAGAGGATTGCTCCAAGTTCAAGGCCAGACTAGGCTACAGAGTAAGCTTAAGACCAGCCTAAGGTACAGAATAAGACCTTATCTCTAACAACATTGCAAAACAAACAGGCAAAAACAATCCAGGAATTGTAGCATCTGGCTGTAATCCCAACACTTGGGAGGTAGATGCGGGAAGATCTGAAGTTCAAGATCGTCCCTGGATATGTTCAAGGCTAGCCTGGGGTACATGAGATCCTATGTCCAAAAATAAAACAAAACCAACAAATAAAAATAATAAAATCGCACAGAGAAGTCAAAAATGAAAAGAATTTTTCAAAGGAAACACTATTGATTTAAAAAGCAAGAGAAGATGGAGACATCATTGCTCTATAGCATGTATCAAGTTACCCTTAATGAGGGACTTTAGGTAAGGAAAACAAAAGAATCATACATAAATGTCAAGACATTAGTGAAAGTCTACATAAAATGTGTTTATTTGGGATGTTGGACAGATCATAAAGTAGCTCAAATCTCATTCTCCCATGGCATCGTGTCTCAGCTCATTCAGGAATTGGCTAATGACGTGGAAAACAGATTCAGAACCAGTAAAGCTAGCAGAACATCTATTCTGTCTCCTGACAAACACACGCGTATTTCTAAAGTGGTGATTCTTTCAGGAGACACTCAATGTGAACACGATGGTCATAAAAGTATGATTTTTCTGGAAGCTTTACTGTTGGTCAACAACAATCTTCAAACTAATAAAATCGTATGAGTATTGTGTTATTTGCAAATGAGGTTTGCAGTTTAAGTTTTGGGCAAGGACACATTCTCATGGACGGACTGTAATAACAGGAAGACTTTTGGGAGTTATTCTTTGGATAAGAGACTTGAGCTACCAAAAGGCAATAAGGTCAACCTGACCTAAACAGTTTAGTGACATAGTAAATGTTGTAAATTACATGCATGTTGCATTAATGGGTTATGTGATTTTGATATATCTGTCACGATGCTTTAGGTGTGTATGTGTGTATATGTTGTGTGTATATATGCATGTGTACATATCACAGGATGCTTGTGGAGGTCAGCAGACACCTCAGCGTGTTGGTCCTCAACTCCCCTCATTTATACAGGGCCTCTCGTTTACCACTGTGAACTCTCTAGGTGCTTTGAGAATAAAACCACATAAATCACCATGTCTGACTTTCTGTGCGTTCTGAGAATCTGAACTCTGGTCGCCTGGCTTGTGCAGGATCAGCCGTCTCCCTAGCTCCTATCATGATTTCTTTGAATTAATATCTTTATTATAAATAAGTATATACACTGTAGGGGCAAATCTGGTAAATGTGTCCCTGTTTCCTTCCTCTCTGTCCCCTACCCACTGGGGTCCTTCCTCAGTGCACATACTGGATCTGTCCATAGGTTAGGGGGTATGAACTGCACCAGAGAAAAAGAAAACTGCCATGTTTTCTTTTTTTTTCCCCCTTTGTGCGTTGTTGCTGAGGGGGTGATGTCTCTGGATATTCTCCCCAATCATGGCTCTTACATTTTTTAAAAAATTTATTTATTTATTTATTTATTTGTTTGTTTATTTGTAAGCAGAGAGATATAGACAGAGAGAAAGAAAAAGTGTGTGTGTGTGTGTGTGTGAGAGAGAGAGAGAGAGAGAGAGAGAGAGAATATGGTCACATCGGGGCCTCTAGGCAATGACAAAGAACTCCACACGCATGTGCCACTTTGTGTGTCTAGCTTTACGTCGGTTCTGGGGAATCAAACCTGGGTGGTTAGGCTTTGCAGGCAAGCGCCTTAACTGCTGAGCCATCTCACCTGCCCACCTGTCATTATTTTAAAGCTGATCATAAACAACTTATTGCATGTTAAGGAGAGAAGTTCACTCCCAGAAATTGTTTTATCAAAATGCCTGTATTGTGGAATGAATAATATTTCTGGAAGTTAAATTTATTTTATCCCAGCCTTGAAGAGTATACACTTGCCTATGTCTCTCATATTTTTGTAGGTTTAGTAGTTTCTTGGAGAGAAAGCCACACAGGGAAACAAATATGTTCAGGATGGGCAAACAGGGGCAAATTTGGAGACCAGGGATTCACTTTTGAGATTATTTTCAGTTATACAATTTTGAAGTTACCAAGAAGAATTTTGGTTCAATCCCCAGTAGAACCAAGCCGATATGAAAGGCATTCTTCAGGTGTTCAGTATGATCCATTTTTTTATACAAAATGATTTATTAAATGTTTCTTTTAACATTAATTTTATCGGGAAGATATAACATAACTTGATTGAGACAGATTCTCCCTTAGGTGCATTTAGTTGTCTGTTAGATATATCAAATATGTCATACTTTGACTCTACAGAAATACCATCCTAATTTGAAAGGGGGAAAATTTTTCCTGTATTTTGATTATATAAGATTCAACCTTTCAGAGTGTGCCAGAGTCACACAGATTTCAAAACCTAACAATAGCCAAGTGTGTCATTTATCTCTAATATCAGCACTCAGAAGGCTGAAAGTTTGAGACCAACTTTGTCTGCATAGTGAATTTGAGAGCAACCTGGTCTATATAGTGAGGCCCTACTTCAAAACAAATAAAAAATATAGGAAAGGAGAATTTAAATAGAACTGTCTAAAGCCAACTCTTATAGTTAACTTTCTGGTTGCTGTACAAAAAAGAACCCACCAAAGGCAGCTTATTGATAATAGAATGCTGTGAATTATGGGAAAGTTACCTCCTTTGGCCATCAATCCTGATGAACAATAGCAGCGGTATATAGTAATATTGTTGAGTTAAAGTCAGAAAAAAGTGACTCAAAGTCACAGGCCACAGTTGCAAGTTGGGTGCTAGTTTCATTCTTTTGTGTATATCAGCAACTGATCTCTAAAGTTAAGAAAATTTCACTATTCCTCTCAAAAATAGGAGGATCTTTGATTTTTTTTTTAACGAGATATTGCCTACCCTACAGCCAATCACTTTCTGGCTTTCTTCGTGACTTGGGAGAGTGGATTTTGATTGTGCTTGGTTTTGTTTGAAGCACAGCCAGGTGCTGTTTGAAGTGAATGTTTTTCAAGTGATTTCACTTAGATAAATCCCAGAGCTGAGAAATATCATAAACCCAGCACTAAAATACATCAATCGTTTGTACTTGGTCAGTTTCTTAACAAGAACATTACCCTTAGGCAAACCACGGGCTGAAAAAACATAGTGTAAGCACTTTGTCCAAAAGGTTAACTGGAAAATTCAGCCTTCAGCTCACACAAAATCACAAAATCGTATAGAATACTCTCTGTAATAGAATATTTATGTGTTGCAGAGAAATTGCTAGAACTGCAGAATTAAAAGGGTGAGAAGGTGTAAATGAGGGCTTAAGTACTTTATCATTTTGGAGGAAAGGATAACTTGCTCAAATGTTTGTATTTTAAATTATTATAAATGTGTCAAGAACACAGGAGAAATATCTAAATTTTAATATATTCTCAGTGATTAATGTTGTGATAAGGAAGAGCACAGTTAAAGTCATTCTTGGCCACTTTATATGAAAGTCAAGAAAGTCATCTGGGGCTGGAGAGATGGTTTAGTGGTTAAGGTGTTTGATTACAAAGCAGAAGGACCCAAGTTAGATTCCCCAGTACCCACATAAAGCCAGATGCACAAGCCAGTGCGTGTGTCTGGGGTTTGTTTTCAGTGGCTGGAGGCCCTGGAGTGGCCATTCTCTCTCTCTCTGTCTACCTCTTTCATTCTCTCTCAAATAAATAAAATAAAATAAAGCAGAGCTTATTTAAAAAAAGAAAAGAAAAAAAGAAAGTCATCTGAAAACAGGCTGGGAACACATTGCGTCCATGTGATTCTAATGCATAAAGGTGACTGTAGGGATAAAATCCAAGATAATGTATATAATGAGATGCTCAGGAATTCTGTTCTCTTCTCCTCCCCATTAAAACCTACAGCTATATTGTGAAATACTTGTAGTTGGCATAGTGATGTTGTCAAGGTTTTAAACTCATCATTTAACTTCTATTTTCTGTCTACATGCTATGTGCTAGACACTGTCAGTGCAGTGTTCCTTCTGTCAAAGAAAGCACATTTTAGGGGAGAACGAAGATCCAAAGAAGAGGAAATTCATGTGGAAATAGGTACCGTGAGAGAAACAGATGACAGACGCAGAAGGTAACAATGGGGGTGAGTGTATTAGCTACTTTCTTGTTGCTGAGACAAAATACCTGGCCAGAAGCCCCTTATAGAAGGAAAGGGATTTAATTCAGCTTACAGCTCTAGGGAGTTTAGTTCATCAAGGCGGTGGACGCATGTCTCATAAAGATTAAATAACTAATAAAGTAGAAATGTTAGAAATGTTTGCACTGTATCAGGTATTTTCACAAAACAATCAGAAAAGACATGGAGGATCCATTGTCAAAACTGACATAGGGATGAAAAGCCAACTTATACAAAGGAAAGAAAATAGACAAACAAGAAGGGGGTAAATGACAATTAAGTTGTTATAAAACAAATAGAGATACAATTAAAATGAATAGCATTCAAGCACAAATAATTTTCATATTGTCAAGTGCTGGTAAAAATGTGGGCCATGGCCACACACACTCATGCTCTCTTCATCGTGGCCATGATGGGGCCTCTGGGAAAATAGTCTTACTGTTCTTAATCAACTAAACATGTGATACTCACGACTCAGCAATCCTGACCTCCTAGGTTAGGAGAGAAGCTTAATTAAGTCTCTTCACTGAAGACATGTTTCTGTTATCCGGGGTGTCATGGTTTCATCCAGGTGTCCCGCAGAAACAAATGAATGTGTTCTGGTTGATAGATCCTCAGCTGATGGCAGTTTGGGTTTTACAACCTCGCTGGAGCTGTGTTGTCAGGGGCGGGCTTATGGGGTTATAAGCCAGCTTCCCCTTGCCAGTGTTTGGCACACCTTCCTGCCGCTGTTTGCAGTGCTGTGGCGGAGGTGATGTCCACCCCTCTGCTCATGCCATCGTTTTCCCTGCCAGGATGGAGTCTCCCCTCGAGTCTCTAAGCCTAATAAACCCATTCCTCCACAAGCCGCTTTTGCTTGGGTTCTTTCTGCTCAGCAACTAGAAAGCTGACTGCAACAAGGGGGTTGCAGCCTCATTAGCAATATAGTGAAGGCATCCAATGCGACATCACGAATCAGAAACAACTCTCAAGAACACACCAACACAGGAGAGCCCACAGAAACACACATGAGCTGTATGAGTCCACTATCAATCAGAAGACAGTGTGCATAGTCCGTTGCTAGGCGTGTAAGCAAAACGGAATGCATTCATGGATAAAGAGAAAACTCAATGTAGAGGCTTACTACAGAAAGAGGCACAGGATTTTCATTTGGGTCAAGTTTAAAGGTGATATTCCTGATGGAGTTCTATGAAAACATTGCCTGTTAATACCTGAAATTTTTCAGGGAAGCTTCAGAAACGCCAAAACATGCTCAGCACATACTATTGTTCAGGCCTAGTACACTCATTTATGTAACTTCAGTCCCGAATGTGTAGAAATATTTATTATAACCTTTCTGTGATGGTCAGTGATGAATCTCCAAACCATGCACGATTATGGGAGGAAAATATTTATTGAGGTATCAGACCCAGGGGAAGTTAAGGAAAAAAAAGGCTGGCCCCCTTTCACAGATCCAAGCAGAGACAGAGCCCAGCACCAGCACCAAGCAAGCACATTGCAACACACTGCAAACTAACAAAAGGAACTCCAGGCTTGATCTCAGACTGCTTTTTGCATATGTATAGCTAAAATTCCAGACCCACCCCAGAAATACCTTAGGGCTGAACACTAGGATCTGGCCAAGGTGACACACTTCCTTTAGCCAGAACTTGCTGGAGACAATTTACAATTTTAATAAACCCTTAATTCTTTTGAGGGACATTATTCAAACTATCACAGTCAGTCATGATATTCAACCTGGCAGAACCCTAATTATGGGTGGTGCCGTGTCATGGTCTAGATTCTTGGGCAATAGAAAAAGAGGACCGTGAGCTGTTTACCTGCAATCAACCTCTGCTCCGTGACTGTCAATGAGGCTAGCTGCCTCACTTTCCTGCTGCTATGACTCCCACGATGGGCTGACTGTACCCTCCAACTGTGAACCAATAGAAACTAGTTCAGCTTTAAGAAGCATAGGCTTCCTTGTCTGGTACTGGCTTACAGTAACCCATGCTTCCTTCTGCTTCTTCTGCCCAGCCCTGATTAGTCAGCCACTGTTTGCCTTTAAATCAAAATTGTAGAAATTGCCCTCATTGGTTATGTTTACCTAATAGTTATTAATTTGTATTAGTCCAATCTTTCTTTGCTGTGCCTTATTACAGTGGAAATGTTTACTCTGTGCCTCCAAAGTTAATAAAGATTATGGGGATCTTTAAATAAACAAGAAGATTCTTGTTAGCTATTTATTTAGTCACAAAAACTAGAGAAGTCACTAAAACATTAGCAGAGTGAATGAATGAATGAATGAATGATTTTACAGAGAAGGTTGTTGGGAGTGAAGAGTGATGGAAAATAAGCAAAGAGATCTTAGTGTCCCAATCCTGTGAGTTCCTGGTGTGTCATCCAAAGAAAATCAGACTTGTTCAAGGATCCTTCCCAGCTTCAACAAATCA
>PVHP010032429.1:0-20264 GCA_004024765.1 Zapus hudsonius | reverse complement strand
CGGAGGCATGGCACCCATCAGTAACAACACACTTGGGCCAGGAAGACCGGGATGAGTACTAAGATATACAGGATCCCTTGCCACAAGGACTAATACAGACAGCCCACGGAGGAGGATATACAACTGATCAGGGATGGGGAGGGGGGGAATTGGGGAATTCGGGATAACAACGCATGGTTTGCCCACTAAATAATGTAACCCATTATGGACAATAAATATATATTTTAAAAAAACAAACAAACAAACAAACAAATAAAACTTTAATACAAATATTTTAAGAAATAAAAGCATTTTCTCAAGTCAACTGGTTACCTTTAAATTTCTATAGAATAATCTTATTGTTGAAACATAAACATCAGAACGTTATTTTCATTTCCTAAGAGTATTTGAAGCTTTGATAATCTGCCATCCTGATTTCATTCACTTAGCAATCCTTCTGTATATCTTCCAGTAAATACTATGTTTTGAAATACATGCTATTATTATACTTTCCTTTTATTCTACCAAAATCTAGCATTTTATGAAATGAGATCACAAAAAGTCCATCTAATCTCAGTACTATCTTTGCATTCATTTATAGACCTGCCACTAGACACTTAGCTGAGTAGTTTAAAACAATGGACACTTATTCCACACACTGTAATGTAAAATTTTTACTTGTGAAAATGAATATAAATTACCTAGTAAAGACAGACTTAGTCTTTTATTAAGTTTGGTGTGTGGAATATTATATATGTATATATATGTATATATATATTATAAATGTGTCTTTCAATAAATAATGTCTTTGGTAAGAGTGCTGGTTTCAATGTTAATGTGCCCCCATAGCCTCCTGTGTTGGTGATTAAGCCTCATATTTAATTCCAAGATCATAGATCCTTGCTGGAGGAGGTGCGATGAAGAAGTCACTGGGCAATATAGTCCAGTTTCACATGTCAATGCCAGTGAACTCCTCTCAGCTGCTGTGGAGACACCCAGCTCTCTGTTCATGCCATGCTTCCTCCCACTCCAGCCTTGACAAAATTTCACTTTGGAACTGTAAGCCAAAGTAAACCCTTTCTTTCCATAAACTGCTTATGGTTGGGTGTTCTATCCAAGTGATGAGAAAGTAACTGCTACAGTAAGTAAAATAAACATGGGGTTCTGAGTTCACGGACAAACTTGCAATCTATCAGTCCAGTAAAGAATCCAAGCATCTAACAACTAATTACACAAAAATATGTAGTTATAAGACTTGCAAGTGATTTTCTCAGAAGCATGTTAAGCGTTCTTTTCTTTGCTCACTTTATTCATAAAATATAATATCCCAATAAGAGAAAAAGCTAATCATATTCATCTCTTGTACCAGACACAATGTCTCTTATGAGAATATTACATTGGATGGGCCAAAGTGAAGACCAAAAGACTGAGGGGGAAAACGGAAAAGCAGTCACAGTTAGAAAATCCCTGGTTTGCCCTGCAAATTCTCCATACCTGAACTATTTCATTTTTTCCTTGTAGAGCTATAAATAACCTTATCCAATATAGTACTGAGTTTCTGTCTCTGGTAAATATTAGAAAATTCCATTCACATTTCCTTAAATCATTTTGTTATGTATTCTACATAACATAGGTAGCACCTGAATCAGTTGTCAAAACAGCATATATACACATATGCATAGTTTTAATAAAATAACTGTACATAAAAAGTATTACATAATACATGTGTTCTCCCAGTGAGACTTATCACTTATAATGCCTAGGTTACTGCTTCTGCATTTTTCCATTTGATTAACTTCTCTAGTAATTCTTAAGAAACCAAGATGCCCTGAAATATAACACATTAACACTACAAGCAAGTTTTCTAAAGAAAAAGAAAGGAATTTAACTGAAAATTTATTGACCATAACACTTAGGTTAATTAACTGTATTAAAATAAGTCTAAATATCTCAGTGAAAGTGTCCCTTGTGTAAACATGTCTATTTTCTGATAATATGGTTGGCTGCTTTCTGTGAATATGAATTGTCCTCAGAATTTGCGAAGAATCCAGAGATGAAAGAGAATTTAATAAATAAGGCTCTGTCAAGAGCACACAAGTGCATATAAGACAAGGAAGCTTGGGAGAGCAAAGCAACAATTTAATTAAATTAGATGTAACTTAATCAAAGCTAATCATATTCATCTCTTAAACCAGAAAAGATATTTCTCTTAGCCATAAATTGTCCATTTTTGTCCTCTTATCAATTAAACAACACCAAGGGAAAAAGTAAATGTCAAAAAAAAAAAACTTTAAAAGTGTGTAAAATTAGCTGTTTAGTTCCTCAGACAAACCACTAATAATTTTTTCACTGGAAATATAAAATGTATTGGTCATTTTCTCAGTTACCTTCTATCATTTTCTCTCTTTTAAAGGGCCTCTTTAGTCCTATTGGTTTCCATGTGAAATCTTTCTGTTGTTTTGTTCAAGGTTCCTACACAAAAAGTAACTATGGAGATACTAAATAATTCATTTTTGTGTAATCTCAGCTTAGGGAATTTCATGTCTTTCCAGAGATTTTTATTGTCACTAATAGGACAATGACTCCAAATTTCCACGCACGGCATCCACTCTTAGAACCATCAAACAACACAGAGACCCAACTGCAGTGAATCTTTGTCCATCTGCATAACAAACCCCACATCCTCAAATTTGTACTGTTTTCAAACCTTCTCCTCCATCACAATACCCTGCAACTTTCACCGTTTTATTTTTATTTTCAATGATATATATTCACTCCCATCACAAAAAAAGCATGACCTATGAATTCTTTTCCTTGAAGAAATCTCCTCAGAAAAGTACATTCTTTCATTCTGACATGCTACAATGCAATGTGATTGTTTCCGAATTCCCAGACTGGCCATCATTGTCCTTTGTGGCATGTTTCTTCCTGACTGGGGTGGCCCTGTGAGTGACATGATATTGCCCTGTCCAGCTCTGCATGTCACCACACTTCCTGTTGTCTCCCTGTCCCAGCCTCTCATATGGGAAGCTACAGTCCCACTATGTAATACTTCTTGCCTCACACATTATTTTAACTGAAGAAACAAACCGATTCTCTTAGCATGCCATAATAATGCCTCAGATAAAACTAGACCCTTCTACATCTGCTAGAAAGCCTGTTCAGTGGGGTTACAAAAATGGCTCATCGGTCAAAGGTGCTTGCTTAAAAGCCAGCCAACTGGAGTTTGATCCTAACCATCCACGTAAAGCTGGGTGCAAAGTTGCACCAAAATCTGCAATCTCAATGTCAATCAGGAGAAGCTCATGAACCAGCTATCTTGGCCTGTCCATTTGCAAAGCAAAAGAAACTCTATCTCAACAAACTGGAAAGAGATAATTGACCTCTGACTTCCACAGGCATGCCCCCACACTCCTTTATACATACACACAAATACAACTGAAATAATTCAATAAAAAAACCTGTACACCTTTCTACTTATAATCCCAATTGGACCCTTGCATGTGTTTATGTTGATTAGTACTCATGTGTCTCTATAACTAGAAATGAGCTTCAAGGATGTCAGTTAAAATGACCATATCTCTGTCTTTTAGCACTTGGTCAACGTTTCTTACAAATTTTCAGTATAGATGAATGAAAAACATGAAATTAAAGGATTTCCTTCTCAGGATTGATTGATCTTTCCCAGCTCTTAAATTTCTTTTCAGTTTAAAATAAATGTCCAGAAAGAATTTTTTTAGATAAAATATCAACTTCTGGGATCTTAGAAGCTTTTCTGAAATATGAAATCTAACTCAGATAACATAATGATAAGGTTATCAAGGAATTGCCTCTCAACTTCCAAAAATTGGTCTTACCTGAAACTTTCTGGCCATGAGGTTTAATAGGCACAATGCATGTGAAGGTCCTTCATGGAAAAGGAACATGAAGAAAATGCAAAAGAGTGACTGACAGGAACATAGATGTGAAAAAGCCAAGGGTATACTCAGTAAGTGCATGTCTGGAGAGCTACTTGACATGAAAAGCCATTAAAGGTGACAATGCCTTCATTGTTTGTCTACACATTTTTATGTAAAACATACTCAAAGTAGACCTGGTCCGACCTCTTCCCTAGTGAGGCAGTTTGGAGTACATGTTGGAGCCATTACACTTCAGTCATTTTCATGCTAAAGGTGGCCTCAGGGTCTGATAGCAACTGCCTGTATATTATGGTCCCTTCCAGCAAGTCATCTCTACACTCCACAGCATAGATGTTGGCTCTCTAAAAACAGAAATTGAAGATAAGAAGTGCTTTAACCCCCTTTACAGTCATTTTTTATAGTTTCTGCAAGAGACAATATGAGGATATAGTATTTTTAGATCATTCAGTCTAAGATCTAATAGTGAAGAGAAAATACAAATGTTTTCCATTGTGTTTTCTCCTCTTGCACCTATTATTTCTTTCAAAATATTTGAGTATGAATTCTGACCTTCCCATTGATAGTGTGTAGCTAAGTTAACCCCAGAGATGGAACTCATCTGGATATGGACTTCTCAATCCTCTTGACCTTTCTATTGTGTGTTGGTTTCTCTTGCTGTTCCTTAGTCTTATCCATTTTAATGAGAAATAAATGCAATCTATTGTGTCATATGGGGACCAACATTCAGCATTGCACAATGCTTTGGTATAAATGTAACCACACATTTATGTGTGGATGGAAATTGACCAGAACTATTATAAACTTTTAGAACAATATCCTTCACAGCCAACCATAAGATGGGACAAATCAACTGACTATATGAAATTTGATCTCACATTTGTTGTCTAAAAATGGAAATTAAAGCTCTTTTAGCAGATTCATGAATGTTAATTAAGATTTTTTAACTTAAATATTGGACCAAAGCATGGCAAAGTTGGCATGTGTGGATTCCTTATGTAATAGTTACCTTATAATTACTTGACACAAATTAGTAAAGGAAGAAGGGTTCATTGCAGGTGATACTTCCAGGTTACAATCCATTATCATGAAGAAGGCACGGTGGCAGGAGCTTGAAGTAGAGCTGGTCACAATCAACCCTCAGTGAGGATGCAGAGAACAAAGAAAGCTCCTGTTCAGCCAGCTCTCTTCTTTTGATACAACCCGAGAGGATCTTGGCCCATGTAATGGTGATTCCTAGAGTTAACCTCAATTAACCTAATCTAGAGAATCCCTCACACGTGATCTTAGGTTCTATTAAGCCATCACATTATAAGTCCCTCATGTTTGCTGGATCCAAATGTTGTAAAACATTTTCATATGTATTTAATGTAAACAAAGTAAAGTAAAATTATTAGCAGAGCTGAATTCATGTCGATGGCTTAGTGAAAATCATGGAAACAACAATTCTACCTTCCATAATTAGAAACCATTAATGGAAATTTGGAACTGAATCATATCTTTTGACACTGAATCAGGTCAGAGAAGTATTGTTTCCGCCTATTTGGAGAATAACAGTTGCAAATCTGTAAAGAGAACCATTTCTTAGCAGCCAAAGAGAGAAGAGAGTGAGCTAGACTCTGGAGTATGCCTTGCCAATGCAGTTTGCAGAAGGTTGGGGAAATATAGGAGTAGACAGGGTAGAAACAGCGCTTGCAGGCTCCGTAGAAAAAGAAATCAATAACACATTTTGTGTGCGTACTATGAGAGAAAACACCTCTCCACTGTGTTATTAAAATGGGAATAGGTTAAACTGGAAGACCAGGACTTGGTTTAGATGTGATAGATGGCCTACTCTGAGTGAGTTTATTTAGTTTTCAAGATTAAACTCATATATAGTTCTTGAGTAAATGGCACTGTGGTGGATTTGCAGAAAGTTTAAGGCTTCCTTCTCCTTTTAGAACATTTTTCCTCAAAATTACGTTATAAAATATAGACAAATATGCACTCTTTCCACAAACACACACTCCTGCATTGACTTGTGGTGCGAAGTCAACAAAAGGCAGTTCATGTAAATTTGTATGTGGTGACATCAACCGACATACCTCTGAAATATCAGACAGGCACATAATACTTAGTGTGTTCCAGATTCTAGAGCACATACATTCAAACAAATAATACAAATTAAGTGTATACAATTAATTTTATTCTACAGTGAAATCTAAGTGATGGAAATCAGTCTTTAACCATAATGCATGCTCTAAGATACAGTGCCAGAGCCATTGATGGGACACATCATGACTTCTGGTCATAAACCACCAGAAATGGAGTAAATTAACCAGAGGAGCAGTTATAACTACAAATAATACAGTTTCTTTAAGTCATTGACAGAAAAATGAGCTTGTATGTGTGTGCAAGTGAGCCCATGGAACTTCCCTGCTCTTCACTAGTCAGCTAATACTTTAGTGGAACAAAAGGCAAATTAAATTAACAAATTAAATGCCTTATCTTACCTCTCAGAGCATCAGTTTCTAAATAGGTCTGATTTTTTTTCCAGAAAACTTTTGAGATGAGGTAGTGAAGACTTGACTGATAAATTAGGAGGATTATTCTGATGTTTGTGCCAAAAATCATATGAATTTTCTTTTAAAATATTTTATTTATTCATTTTCATGAAGAGAGAGAGAGAGAAAGAGAAAACCAGGGCCACCACCTTGTGGGTCTGGCTTACGTGGGTCCTGGGGAATTGAACCTGGGGCTTTAGGCACTGGAGGCAAGTACCTTAACCACTGAGCCATCTCTCCAGCCCAATCATATGAATTTTCAAGAAAGAAAACTATCAAATAACAAAATCAAACAAAGAAACAGCAA
Organism: Zapus hudsonius; assembly: GCA_004024765.1. Taxonomy (NCBI): domain Eukaryota; kingdom Metazoa; phylum Chordata; class Mammalia; order Rodentia; family Dipodidae; genus Zapus; species Zapus hudsonius. Next base: position 13,518 of record PVHP010032429.1, on the reverse strand, counting down.
ATAAAAAGGTAGATTTATAGTAAAATAAACTGAAGGAATACAAATGAGTGAAAAGTGAGAGAGGAGTTGAATATCAAAAGATATTTGATAAGAGTAAAATTTTACATAGTGAAACCAATGAAGTGGAAAGCTGTAAGGAATCCAGGTAGCTCTCCAGGTAGATATTAGAATTTAAAAATTATCTTATTGATATAATAAAATAGTTCAAAAATTTAATAAAATACAACTGTGACCATATGAGCTCGGTTGTCTAAAGCTTGGTGAAAATTGAGGAAACCAGAAAGTCAAATATGTATGAAAATGAGATGTCCTGAGGTTCAGTTGTGTGAACATATTACTCTATAGTCTCACTATGGAGACATCATAGGAACATATTATATGCCAGTATCAATGAGACAGGCAAGCAGAAGGAAATAGTTTAGCCACCCAGAACACTGCTTGGCTTGAGCAGTCAACACACTAATTTCCTCACAATGCACTTGGGCAACCTATTGGCTACCCGGGAACCGCACCTGCACTGAGCTGCAAGCACATTACTTCATTGAACTAGGTTTATTCTCCCTTAGTGACCATTGTGAGTAGTTTCTACCCAAATATGTTCTTAGGCAGAGGTAAGAGCAGAAGAGCAGAAAGTTAGCTTGCCTGGAATCATTATGGGTGCATGAGCATTAAAACAAATCGGGTCCTCTAAATGTATTTTTGTGGAGAATCCTCTATTTACAATATATACTTATGTATACCTGAGGGTACATATGAATGAACAATTGCAAGGACATGTGCAGTAGGGAAAAGTTTATATAACCTAAACCTGCAGTCAAAATAGAGAGCCAACCAAAACTATGCCTCTGGCAACCAACCCCCCCTTGTGGATGGCTTACCAAGAAGCCCTGGCAGTACATGGGATGCTTCAGTACTTGTCCACTTGGTACCCTCTTGCACCTCAGGGCAGTGCACTATTGATTCGCTCATAGAGAAATTTTTCATTGCTGTATTTTTTGTTGCTGCTTGTTCAAGTTTTTCAATTGAGGCACTGAGAATCTGGAAATACCTAGGCAGAGATTACAGACAATGCCAACTAATGCTAAAGTGAGGCAAAACTTCTTTGTGTGTGGAAAGTGCTTCTGTCTATGCATGTTGGTATGTGTATATGAATATATGCGAGCCTGCATGTGGAGGCCAAAGGTCAGTATTGCACGTCTTCCTCAATTGCACTTACTTTAGTTTCTAATTTTTATTGTTTGATTGTTGGCAGTGCTGGGAATTGAACCCAGAGCTTTGTACATGCTAGACAAGTTCTCTTCACTGCAATTTCTCTGACACTGGGTCACATCACATTCCTTTCTGTCTTATTTTGAGGTATTGTCACTTACTGAACCTAGAGCTCACAGATTTGACAAGACTAGCCAGTGAACACCTGCAGGGTGCACCTGCCTCCATATCAGCATGATGATTGCCTCCCCCCCAAAAAAAGAATCATTCACCTGCCCTATACAGCCGTGTAACAAAGTAGTTAAGTGAATGAAGACAATTCAGATCCATTTGTGCACTGTGGAAAATAGAGAGTCAATGTATAAAGGATACTCTGCAGGACAGGGAGGAGGACAAGTTAAAACCAGGAGAAGCAGTACCCATAAGTTCTGAGAGCATTCTGGAAAAAGTACTAAAATCCAAATAATGAAATTTAACTATGTTCACAGGGATATACTATAATCTAAAATCATCTGGAAGAATGTGAACAAGTTGAACAACAAATCAGAATAATCAATTTTGTGGTTTGAAGAATTGTTGAATGAGAATGGAATGAGGGAGTGATATTGGAGAGACAGAGACTTGGTATGAGGTTACTATAGTCAGGCAGATCTAGAATCTCTGAGCAGCACGAAGTAAAGCCGCCAACACGAAATACCTCAGGATAATGGCTTGATAGGGTTATCATGTCAAAGCGACTGACTAATTTTCAGAAACAACAAAAGAGATAATGAAAAATTACTGAAGTATATGTCATGGATGCAAAGTTTTTAATGTCATTCCTTCTATGGGTTCAACACACATTTTACTCTTCTCAGTCCACTAAGTTTTCTATTTTGGTTACACAATTCTTTGACCACATGGCTCACCATAATATTTCATACTGAAAGTAATGGTTTGAAATTTAGCAGACCGGAAAGAAGAATAAATATCTGCCTTCCTTTAGAGGTGTTGAAGAAGTAGATTAAAAGAATATGTATATGATACTCTCCTCAGGTTTCCTGAAGACTTCTTCAGTTTTTTAGCTTGGAACTCCATGGGAAATTTTCCATAAAACTTGAGATGCCCAGTTGCATTTACTGCCCTGGCCATGGTCTTCCAGCCCTGCAGATGTTAAGCATCTTTTTCATCATATAAAACTTTTCCCATTGAGATACCTGGTGTTATTTCTAACCAAATCCCTGACTGAATCTTATAAATAAATGGATCAGAGGTGGGTAACACAAATTGGTTATTTGACCCAGTTTTATTTGAAAACAGTAATAACACTGTTGCTAAGAAAAATGGAACACTAGTTGGTCACACATGTCTATAGTTGTTGGAGAAGAAGTGTTTCTTAAAGGCATAACATCAGGAGATCATGCTGTCTAGGAAATAGAACTTAGATAACGAAGACCTAAAAACACAACAGAATGCTTCCTACTGAACATGGTTAGCTTGCAAAAAGAATTATAAATTCTGTTGGGGACAGAGGGAGAAAACAATAGTTTCCCTTTTCCATAGCAGTTATCAAGATTCTTCTGTAAACAATGAATAGAGAGAAATGGACTTAGCTTTTCAGTATCCAAAAGTATATTTAGTTTATACCTTTTGTGACATATGTCATTGAATAGACCCAAAAAGCACTCAGAAATAATTCAAAATAGTGTTATTTAATAAATTGTGATGGTTCTGAATGCATTGGATTTTCAAATTGTAGAGTCTTTTCTTTGCCATCCTAATCAGGTCTTTCTCTAAGGTCAGGCAACTCTTGTTGGTAGATTCAGTAATGAGACCATTATCTTACAACATACTGCTCATTAATTTCAAGACCATCTCTGTGAAATTTTAGTACCTACCAGGTTTTTTTAAAATATGTAAATTTCTTTTTATCTAAAGAAGCAGGTTTATCTCATTTGTTAGGAAAGTAGAGAAAATGTAAACCAGAGATTTTTAATAACATTTATAACTTATCTTTAAAGAGAAGAAATGTGTCAGGGTCCACATTGAGGACATATACAAGGGAAGAAGATATATAAATATAAATCAGAGATAAATCCTTGTGTCTGCTCCATGGTGCAAAATTTATCATCCTCATTAGATAAGGTGAGCAGTTTGTAGTAAAATCCCTACTCAACATAATTAGAAGCATTCTTGTTCTTATAAATATTTAGAAGTCAGCTTTGTGCCACCATGATGATGTCTTCAGTTATATAAGCCTTGTTATAGTGATCCTCCCAAAATTAATGACATCTTGCTGCAGCACTAATAAAGAGACAACAGTGGACTCATGGGACTCTGAGACAACATCTAACATATTTCACCAAGCTTCTTGGAACCACTTAATAAGAAGTCCAAAGACACAGGTTCTGTGTGAATACCAGAGAATGCAAATGTTCTTCAGGAAATGTACTTCAGGAAAGATTTATAACAAAAGTCAAACATTATATTAGTTGTTGTTCTAGTCTGTTCTAGGATATCATATTGTGTGACTTATGGCAAGGGGAAGCTGGCTATAACCCCCATAAGCACACCCCTGACAATACAGCTCCAACATGGTTCCAACTCCAAAACTGCCATCAACTGGGGATGTAGCACTCAGAGCACATATGTTTGTGGGGGAAACCTGGATCAAACCATCACAGCCATTGATCAAATTAGGATTTGTAATATCTTTATAATGTATTAGTAATTATTTAAATAGATGTGCCCTATTATGTAGAGATTTCTTCTATATAAGTCTGTCAAAATTAACAGTAGAATGGAGATTTATTTAGCATGTCTTCTTGGAAGACACACATTAAGGTAATTATAGTGTGTGGTAATGGGACAGTGGTTAAGAGTAGTTGCTGCACAATCATGAGATCCTAGGAGGGCCTGAGACTGCCTGATTTGATTTCTCAATACCCATATTAATGGTGGGTCATGAACACATATGTCTGTATCCCTAGTGCTAAGAGAGGCAGAAAACTGAAAATTACCACACTGTCCCACCAAGATGGAAAAATGTACAGCTCTGAGTTGACTGAGAACCTCTGTTTCAAAGAAACATGTGAAGGAGCAAAGATAATTTCACCACATTCTCCTTTGGCCTCTGTACTATTGTGGTTAAATAAGAGCTTTCATAGGAGGTATTTTAACTTTGTTTCTCAGCTATTTATATCACACCTTTTTTCTTTATTATCCATAGTTAGATACATTGAATGAGCAAATAATTAGCTGATACCCCATTTCCCCAATTTCCCTCTTCCCTGCCCCCAATCAGCTGGATATCCTTCTCTGTGAGTAGTCTGGATCAGTCTATGTGGTAGGGGGTTATGGATAGCCTAGGAGACAACCTGGTTCCACTCCCGTTTGCATGTTGTTACTGTGGGGATCAATGTCTCTGAGATTTCTCCAGCACCATGGCTCTTACAATCTTTCTAGCCCCTCTTCTGCTCAGTTCCCTGAGTCATAGTGGGTATTAAGGCTTCTTTATTGTTGATGTCTTAGGTGACTCTGTACTTCTGCGTCAGGTTGTGTTGAAAACCATTGGTGTCTGTCTGGTTTATCCTGTTTTGACTGCCTGGCTGTGGTTGTGGGTCTCTTGCTTATCCCACCACTCTATGCAGGGTTCCATATGGATCTTTCATGGAAGATCTGGTGTGGCTCATCTATTGCCTGGATATCAGCTATCAGTTCATTGTTAGGGTTGGAGGATCCATAGCTCTCTCACTGCATTCTGAAAAATACAAACAGAATCTCTATCACAGAGTGATATCAGTATAGGTTAACTTAGGTACACATTTCTGAATTAGCTAAATTCTATTGTTAGTAGACTCTTTTGTAAATCACTCATATAGCGCATTTCTCTTTGGGGGCCTAAGATTTTGGTTCTCAGTGAATTTTGCCCTCAGTCCCCAGTTCCAGTTAAAAGCTCCCCATCACTGAGTGGATTACTTGGCCAAAGTAAAAGCTGTTGATTGCCTCCCCCAGGCTTTGGCTTTTCCATTGCACAAGTGCTCGTTTCATGGTTCTCTGTTATCTCTCAGTAGGCAGTGTGTTCAGCCTACTCTTGGTGGCAGACTACATTTCATGTCAGTGGTCTCTGTTTACTCCAATTGTCATTGACCAGCTTCCCCTGGCAGCTTATGCAGCGCCTTCCAGCGCGGCAATAACTACCATTTGGGGGATGGTTACCGTTCTGTACCTTGCAGGATCTCTCAATGCTGATAGATGACTTTCTGTAGTTTCTTCAGCAACAGGTTCTTACCTCAAGCCTGGGGTAGGTATTCAAAAGTTTTGAAAGTATCCTGTTTTATTTTTGGGACCTCATGGGTCACTTTGAATTGAAGACCCAGCTTTTAAATGCAAGTAACTTCAGTTACTTGGTCTTTGAGAAGGGTGCCAACAATGTACACTGGGTGAAAGATAGCATCTTCAACAAATGGTGCTGGGCAAATTGGATAAACACGTGTAAAAAATGAAAATAGACCCACTCCTTTCAACATGTACTAAAATAAACTCCATGTGGAACAGAGACCTCAATATAAACCAAGCAACCATGAACACTCTGGAAGAAAAAAAAATAGGAGGAACCCTACATGAGTCAGGAGTAGGGAAAAACTTCCTGAGCAAATCTCTAGCAGCCCAGGAAGTGCATTACTCACTTAAATGGGACCTGATCAGTCTCAAAAGCTTTTTTATAGACAAAAATACCATACTCAGAGACAATAGACCCCCCATCAAGTTGGGAGATGATTTTTGCCAGCTATTATCTCAGTCAAAGGCCTAATCTCCAGAACCTATAGAAAACTTTAAAAAATTAATAGCAAAAACTCAAACTGCCCTATAACAAAATGTGGCACTGACCTCAACAGAGAATTCACAGAGAAGGAGACACAAATGGCCTTTACTCCCTTTAGAAAGTGCTCAGCATCCTTAAGCATCAGGGCAATGCAAATCAAAACCACAATGAGATACCACCTTACTCCAGTCAGAATGGCAATCATAAAGAAAACCAACAACTAGTTGCTGGCAAAGATGTGGAAAAAAGGAACCCTCATTCACTGCTAGTGGAATTGAAAGCTAGTTTAACCGCTTTGGAAAACACTGTGGAGACTCCTGAACTGAATGGTATAGAGCTACCAATGGACCCAGCTATCCCTCTACTAGGCATATACCCACAGGTCTCAGCATAGAGATATTTTTGCAACTATGTTTATAGCAGCTCAATTCATAATAGCCAAGAATTGGAATAAACCCACATGCCCATTCATGGAGGAATGGATAACAAAACTATGGTGTATTTATATGATGGAATTTTGCACAGCTGAAAGGAAAAGTGACATGTTGAAATTTAGAGAAAAATGGTCTGACTTGGAGAAGATGTTAATAATCAAACTCTCAAAAGAACAGAGTCAAATGCCACATATTCTCCCTCATAAGCAGTTCCTGACCAGGTTGACTGTAAACTCTATACAGATCATCGGGAAAAGTGAGAGTTTGTGAAAGAAGGGTAAGAGATGGGGAAAGGAAGGGGAATGACTTAAGCAGGAAGCTAAGCCAAAAGTGGTTCAAAAGCACAAAATCCTCATGTGAACACTGTAATCTCTTGAGCAAGTAGTTGGCATAGTCTGGCAAGAGGGGATGTGAATAAAAGAGGAGAGAGTCTAAGCGTGTGAAAAATTGATCAGTCTGGCAACTCCTGGTTCTAGTAACTGGCTTCTTCCCTTACATTACACTTTAGTAACTACCAGATACACTCTTGCTCTGGTCTCATGCTTTCTACATAACTTTTATGCTGGTCAATTATAAAAACCAGGCACATATGGCTAATGAGAAAACCAATAGTTGTAATAAAAATCCTAAATGATACCTTGATGTTACTGAACTTTCATATCTCACTTGTTCACAGCATTTATGGTCATAAGTTGCCTTCTCTTCTCTGTCTATATGAATTATAACTCTGTTATTCTCATTTTTGAAAATTTATGCCCTATATCTTTAATAAAATATAGTAGAAATAATGAAAATATAATTGTATCTATTAATCTGAAATTCAGGAAGGTAGTCCACCCTGGGAGACTCATTGCATATAATGGGCATCTTGAGATAAAGGGAACATTTAGATACATATGTAACCACATGAAGAAACAAGAGACTTCAATGTTATAGGACCAGCCAACTTTGCAAATAATTCTATGAGGCCAACCAAATCTACTAGAAACACATTGTGCAGCATGTTGGAACCAATTGCTAGCTTCCAGACTTAGATACAACAGATTTCTTACACAAGCAAACAGTCTTGTAAAATGAAATCTTAGGTAAACCTAAACCCAGACAATAAAACAGAAAATAAAATGCACTATAACTGTTCTCCATGTGTCTATCCCCATTCATTATCCATCTCTTCTCATATGATAATCAAAAGCTGAGCTCAAGAGTATTCACATTGTTACAAGGATGAACCTAAACTATAATATATTACTGCTTTTTAACAGTATGTAAATGAAATCATTCAACTATTGGAGATTATATTTTAAGGTCAATGCATGATACTTTTCCAAAGAATATTTAATTATTTTCATCAGCATATATTAATTTTTCACAATAGGTTTCCATATGTCATTTTTATTCATGTATACAATGAATTTTGCCTATATTCACTCCCACCTTAACTCTATTGTCCCCGTCAACTCCTCAATTTTCCCTCTTAGCCCCTTCTTCTCAACACACTGCCTTCTAATTTTATGCCTATACTTTTAGTATGGGTGTGTGTGTGTGTGTGCATGTGTGTGTGTGAAACTCATGGATTTTAATTAGAAGGAAGTGTAGTTTAATTAGGGTTGTTAAGAAGGACACAAGTTGGGAGTTATTTACAGGAGCCTGGAATCTTACCAAATGATGCTATCTTGAAGAAAATGTTTTTTTTTTGTTGTTGTTGTTGTTGTTGTTTCCCCAGGAACCATTAACTGTCAGTGTATCTTCAGGGAGGGATGGGGCCTTGTCAGCCCATTCCTTTTCCTTGACAGAATGTTGCTTGGTCCAGTTTTGTGCAGGTCTTCTGCACATAATCACAGCTGCTACAAATTCATGACTCTAAGAACCATGTCATGTACAATACGATATTATAAAATATTCTACCTCATTGTCAAGCTCTTGTGCTCTTTCCATCCTTTCTTGTCCTGGAGAGATTATATAGATGTCCCATCTTGGACTGAGTATTCAGGAGTCACTGCTTCACAGCATTTTGTTCAGTTATGAGTCTCTGAAATAAATTTGATCCACTCCGAAACACCAACACTGAGAACAGCACTAACCTATGGCTATAAATGAATACTTCGAAGCAATGATATAATCACAACATGTCAATTGAGTAAAACAACAGTAGATTCCCCACTATGGCCTAGGATCCCTTCTGTCATAGATTTGAGACCAGGATTACATGCCAGATGTGAATTCCCTCCTGTGGATCAGGTGTCCACCCTATGCAGAAGGTGGTTGGTTATCCCTATAACAGTCATGCAGTCATCACAAAAGTGGGCAAATCTTGCCAAGCAAGTCAACTTTACAGCACACAGGATTCACAGTTAAGAGGAATGTTGATGACACTTCTCACCCCTCCTTCCCACCCTGACAGCACCATGTATAACAACTTCCAGCACTGTGAAAGTAGCCAGCAGAGCGGAAGTTTCCAGGTCTGTCCAAGGTTGCTTGCTTTATATCCAAAGCACATGGTTTCTGCAGCAATGAGGCCTTACCTCTAGTTCTGGAGGGCAATAAAAGGCACTGGCAAAAGCCTGCATTATTTTATGAGCCTCTGTATGCTCTCTGACTGCGACTTGCATAGGGATGCCCATTTAATAACCTGTCACTTGCAAGAGCAGCTTATCCACCTATACAAGGTATCCGCGTTCAAACTCTCATTTTTAACTAGTTTTCTCCATACTGCCTAGCTTTGATCCTGGAGTGTTACTCACATTTATCTTGGGACAGAAGGTGAGGTGGAGGTTGTAGCAAACCAATTATGTTTCATCTGGGATGCTATAATAACAGGTTACTTGTTTGAACGTTCAGTCTCCAGCACGTGGTGCTGTTTAGAGAAGAATAGCATATGGTGGTAAAAAACCACTTCACCAGATGCAAATAATAATTATTAATATCCATGCATCTAGTGGAAGAGTCCAAATATATGAAACAAATAGTGACACACATGAAAATGAAAATAGATACTTGGATAAATAGTAGAGTAGATTTCAATTTCAGTAATGAGTTGGGTATCCAAATATAAGATCAGTAAGGAAACAAAGGATTGAATTATAGTCTAATTTGACCCAACAAACCGATACAGAACAAGAAAATAACACACGTGTTCTCAAGTGACTGCAGAACATTTCCCAGAAGAGATCATATGTTAGTCACATAATGTTTCAATAAAGGTAAGATTAAAAGTCATATAAATTATTTGCTTCAATGACAAGGAAATAAAATTATTAGCAACAGAAACGAAACTGGGAAATCCATCAGTATGTCAAAATTTTAAAAAGACATTGCTAAAACAAATGATATGTAAAACAGAATTCACAAAGGAAATTAGGAAGTAACTTGAGAAAACGTAAAAAGATATACCAACTAAATGCACAGATAGTAGAAAGAAAATAAAATAACTGAGTTACAGAATTTAAAATAACAATAAAGAAGATGAATGAGAAAATTAGTTCTTTGAAAAGACTATAAAAATCACAATTTTTTACCCAGATTTTCAAAGAGGGTAAAACAACTTAATAAAGAAATCAAACATTACCCAGAATAATGAATTATTTGAAAATGCAATGAACAATTTTAAGCAACAAACTGCATTTCCTCAAATTGAGCATTCCCAAGAAGTTAAAAAATATATAAGGAAAGCAATGAAAGTCAGACACCAAGTTAGTAATCAAGCTCATACAATGTGTATACTTATTCATAATAGAGATACTAATTTTAAAAAAATCAAGGCTACAGGACTCTACTCTTTTATTCTACTACTAAAAATCTAAAGAAAAATTAATACCAACTCTTTTCAAATTATACATATGTGTGTTTAAAGAAATATAGAGGGCAACACTACATTAACTTGCACAGTTTTCTTTAGTGCTAATGACTATTTATCATAAATGTTATGCTATTTTTCTTTGCACATTTTGGATCCCCTATTGTTTTTTTGTTTCTAATGAACTAAGGTTAAATATATTTTATTATGTAAGTGATATCAATATTTATTTTTTATTTAATTTTGTTTTAATCACAATAGCTATCACTTATATTGTCTTAAATTTTTCTTCACTTTGTGATCTTTGACATAAATTCATTTAAAAATGTTTGAACAAATTTTTTTCAATCATGACCAAATTTTTGTTCCTTCAGAGAGTATTTTCTTGATATATGCATGATAACCTCACAAAAACTTTAACTCATATTTTTCCTTTTGAGATTTCTAGAATGTATGCATAATGTGAAATTGGGCCAGAGAGCTACCTGAATATCAGCATGTGGTTGAGGTATCTGCAATCCAAACTAAGCACTCGTCCACCTGCATCTTTATAAATGATTGCTTTTCTGTTTGTTTTTCCAGGTGCACGATTTAACCAAGATTGCTACCTTATACCTCAGCTTTGTCTGTGCTCCCTGATCTGACCTCTAAGTTTGTGTGGGCCCTGGACATCCATGGTTTATTAACATCAGTGTTCTATATTAAGTGACCCACAAGTTTTCCCAGTGAAGCTATGTCTTCTATCTCATGACTGTAGATTTATATTTTCTATTTGCTCTCTGACTCAAAGAATTTCTCTTACATTATTGCCAGCTGACACATGAATTTTAAGCTCTTCTTGAAAAAGTTTCATTGAATATTCTTTTAGTATTATAGTAAGATGATTCAGTGTAACTATATAGTTATGCTTCTGGAGATTGTATCCTCTCATACTTGTTTTAGAAGTAGTGGAAGAACTCAGACATCCCACTGTTCTCATTGTCATAATTAACCTAATGATGAAACAATCTTGTCAATCTATCTGGGAATATTCTAATTGCTGTCACCAAATCTTTCTAGTTCTTTAATTTTCATATGTAGGTTACATTGGCTTTCCATCAGTTTACTGTTACAATTTCCCAGACAGTTTATTTGGCTATTGAGATATGAGTGAAAGTGAAACATGCTGCTTCTGTCTAGAAGCTTTGAGTCCTGGATTGATGCAGGGCATACTGCTGCTGTTGCTTGGGACAGATGTTGGGCAAAATTAAACCTTTCTGGGAGCTGACCTAAGCTAACCAATGATCTCTCATATCCCAAGCCTGATGAGTAAAGTGCACCCAAAATGCCACATGTAAAATAAATAAATTTTTATAGTTTAAAGTTAGAGAATTTGGAGGGTTTATTGTCACTATGACACATCTGTGCACACACTATGTGGTGCACCATTAATTTCTGTCACTAAGCTCAGTCCAATGCCCATTAACATGATGTCTTCCCTGATATTGTTAAGAAAATAATCACTTCTTTCTTTATACTATGCCAATAAGAGAAACAATAAAAATGATAATATAGGTGTCTTGTGTGTTCTTGATTTATGGAGATGATCAATTTTAATGAGATAATCAATTATTATCTGCATTGAATGAATATGGAAAAAAGGTTTAAAGAAATTGAGGATTGCTCTTATAGCGTATAAGAAATTTATCATATTTATACAGATGCAATTATATATAATCCCAACTAAAACTCACCTATTTAATATGCACACATTCAATGATCAATTTTTAAATATTTTTATAATTATAATAAAATACATTGCAAATTTAAAAATAAAAGAAAATATAAACAACAAATAAAAGCTACTATTTTTACTGCTCTGGAAATATCCTTGTAGGAATTTTGGGCCTTCTTTCTGTCTTTTGTATAAACAATATATATGTATACATATACATATATATATTTTATAAACAACATATAGATTGTGGATACATTCTGTGTATAAACTCATAGATTAAAAATCATACTTAATATGTTCACCATATCTTCATACTCTTCATATATACTAGTGACAAAATATAATATAATTATAGAGAATTGCCTGTAATACCAACAAAGTTTCTTTTTCAAATCTTGAATGATTCTACTTTAATATCATACCTAGAACAAGTGACTCTAAGAATTGGGAAGTAGAAAGAGATTAGTAGGGGCTGAGGAGAGGGGATGAGAAGGAATCATTGTTTCATACAGAATTTATTATTTTTTGTGCTTCTCAGAATTTGCTCTTTATTGCAGAAACATTTTCTTTTTTTCTTTATTATTCGTAATTAGATACATTGAATGAGCAAATATGATAAAATACCACATGCTGAAATTATTAAAAAACAAAAATTAATTTTCCCATATTTCTTGTAACCGAGAAGTAAAGGTTTAAGCATCTTATTTGGGGAGGGCCTCACATGGTAGAAGATACAAGCACAACCTATTGGTTGCTGTGGGAACACTGTTTTAGGAATGCCTTAATTATATTTATAAAAAAAGGATTCCTGAACCCTGCATTGCACTGCATACCTTTTATCTCAGCATTTAGGGGCCAGAGGTAGGAAGGTAGCTGTAAATTTGAGGTTGTTTTAAAACTGCAGAGTGAGTTCCAGGTCAGCATGGGTGTCATAGTCAGTTTTCTAGTTGTCGCTGTGCAGAAAGAACCCAAGCAAAAGCGGCTTGTGGAGGAATGGGTTTATTAGGCTTACAGACTAGAGGAGAGACTCCATCCTGGCAGGGAAAATGATGGCATGTGCAGAGGGGTGGACATCACCTCTGCAACAGAACTGCAAACAATGACAGGAAGGTGTGCCAAAAACTGGCAAGGGAAGCTGGCTTATAACCCCATTAGCCCACCCCCAACAACACAGATCTAGCGAGGTTCTAATTCCCAAATTGCCATCAGCTAAGGATCGATCCCTGAGAACACATTGATTTGTTTGTGGGGGACACCTGGATCAAACCATGACAATGGACTAGAGTGAGACCCTACCTTGAATAAAAACAAAAGTAAAAGAAGGAAGAGGAGGAGGAGGAAGAAGAGGAAGAACAGGAGGAGGAGGGTGATTCCTAATAGTCTCACCTCCCATTAATGGTCCCATCTTTTAATCATATCACCTTGTTAACATCTGCATAGGGAGAAGATATTTTCAAGCCATAGCTATTGTGTTCATAAAGGTAGAAAATTCATTATTATATGGAAATTCCTCCAAGTTAAATTCATTCCCTGGCCTCTTATTTGCAAAATGTTTTTTTTT
>PVHP010032428.1:0-20456 GCA_004024765.1 Zapus hudsonius | reverse complement strand
AGACCATGGCAAGAGATGAGCCACCACAGTCATATTGTGGAGGATCCATATGGAACCCTGCAGAGAAGGACGGGATGAACAAGGGACCCATACCCACAGCCATTCAACCAACTCAGGATAAGCCAAATGTGTTTGTGTTTTTCAGGATACAATGAGAGAGCTGTAGCCCATCTAACCCTACCAATCCACCATAGGCCGATGACCCAGATCCTGGCAAGAGAGGAGCCACCACAGTCATATAGTGGAGGATCCATAGGGAACCCAGCAGACAATGACAGATGAACAAGGGACCTATAACCACAGCCATTTAATCAACATAGGATAGGCCAATGAGACAGAAACCAAGGATTTTCGACAGAAGGACCTCTAAGCTCGCAACATTAAAGCAGCCTTAGTACTCACCCACCACGACTCAGGGAACTGAGCGGAAGAGGGGGCGGAAAGATTGTGAGAGCCGTGGTGGGGGAGACGGTCCAGAGGCATAGCACCCATCAGTAACAACTGACTTGGGCCAGGAAGACCGGGATGAGTACTAAGATATACAGGATCCCTTGCCACAAGGACTAATACAGAGAGCCCACGGAGGAGGATATACAACTGATCAGGGATGGGGAGGGGGGGAATTGGGGAAGTCGGAATAACAACGCATGGTTTGCCCACTAAATAATGTAACTCATTATGGACAATAAATATTAAATTTAAAAAAAAAACTTGTTCATTATCCTTAATTAACAATATTATCAAGTTTCCCTTTTGTTACTTTTTCAAATGTTGATAATTAACAATATTTTAATGTTTTAATGATCACGGTAAGATTGTGCTGTGAGAAAGTCATGAAAATGAGTGAAGGAAAAAAATGAAATTACTGAAGAGGATTGAAGGGCTTTATATGGTAGGGAAATAGAAATGAGATCATTCCATTCCTATTAGATGCTAATGATAAGATCTTAATAGTTGTGTTACTCAAATATTAAAAAGATATAATTATGTCAGCATTAATAGCTTAAGTGAACATAACATTTTAGCTGGATTATTTTTTAAAATAATTTATTGATCAAATTTATAGCCACTTTTCAACCTAAAATGGTATATATTAATTCATTTCCAACTTCATCCATTACATATGCATCATACTTTATTCTAAATGGGCAATAATTATTGCTTACAAGACTATTTGAATTTGGTGCATTTTTTCCTCATAGTCAAAGGAATTCCATTAATACAATAATTAATATAATATAAATAAAGAATTCCATTTCATAAAGATTTTTTCTGAAATATTTATTTATCTATAATAACTTATAATACTAAATATATAATTTTGAATGAAATATGACACAGGAGTTACATATACCAATTTTAACTATGTGTATGTACTTTTCTGAAGTCAATTTTAGCATTTAATAAATATAGTGATAGTAACAATACTGCTTTTGATTTGGGCATCAGAGTTTTTACTGTTGTTATTAATATGTATATGTATGCATGTGTAGGAATGAGTTGAGGTTGCTGAAAAGTCTATTTTTTGTGTCCATATACATTCTATTCTAGAATATAGATATATAAATATGCATGTATATATATGCATATATACACAATCTATACATACATATTTATATATACACATATATGTATATATATATATGTGTGTATTTATTTACTATTCTCTATGTTTAGAAAAATCTACATCATATATCACAGGTAAACTTCTGAAAGTTAAGTTACTATTGACTTAAGATTACTGCCTTACTTACAGATGATATGTGGACACTTTTTGAAAAAAAATAATTTTTGTTATTTGATCAATTTTATGGGAGAACTACATATGTGCAATTAGAGTATACCAGGAGATTATTTCCCACAGACTATACTAGCACATTTGTGACTTATAAATTGTGAGACATGTCCTTATCTGTCCTTGAGCAAACTATAATCCATTCCATGATCCTTTCTCGAATGCAGGTTACGTATACCTAGAATAGCACTAGACAGCTTGCCATTTTCAGAGCTGTTTCTGTTTCTGATTGCTGGAAGCTTCCACATCAAGTGATTCTGGGCTGCTCGCCACAGCTGAGTGGATGGGGTATGAGTGCTAGCCCCAGAGCTACCTGTACATAACCCAAAATCCATTAAAGAGAGCACTAACCTCGGCCTTTTATCCTAGACAATAATTTGCTACTGCATTCAAGATTTATTTCAGCAAGTTTGAATATTTACCAGCTCTAATGTATGTGGAGGAGTAGATAGTAGATTCTAGTTAGCAGTAAAGCACAAAGACAATATGGAACAGAGGCCTTCACAGGAAACCAAGCCCAAGCAGGAGTTAGCAGCAGAAGAAAGCTCAGCAAAACTAAGCGATTACAGAAAAACAGCTAACAGAAAGCAGCATAGAAGAGGAGCCAGGAGGCTGCCTACTGTGGAGGTGGATGGGTATCAGACCACAACACTCACTGTAGGTATTAAAAGAAAGCAGCAAGGTTTTCCATTTCACCCTGAGATCTCTGCTGGAGTAGCCTTGTACTTGTTTGCAGGAGCTGATTTCGCTCATGTGTTGCCAACTCCACATTCAATGACTTGGGAGCTTTCAATCAGCCATGGTATTGCAATGACAAAACAGACACTGGCAGGTGCTACGAATCAGACTGGTTAGTCGCTTCTCAAAATAGTAATTATTAAACATTTGCAGGCGCACCACTGGTTCTGCTATTTTGCTTCTGAGACTGCTGTGGCTTGGATAATAAGGCCCCACAAGGTTCTGTATGCTAAAGACCGAGCTCAGTCAGTAGCTCTATAATTAATCATGTTTTGAGAAAATGGAGGCGTTCAACAAAAGAAAGATACTGTAGAAGCCCTGAGAAGTGATATGTGGAAATGTTGCTCAGAGATGCTTCAAGCTTCTGGAGTTGGAGCTTAGTGGGAGCTAGGTCACTGGCATTATTTCTTGAAGCTGGTGTTGTTCCCCCTCACCTCTTCCCTTTTCTCGGTTTTTGCTTTCCAGCCATGAGTAGCTGAGCAGATTTGCCTCACCACACATTCCTTCCCATGATGTTGTCTCACACAGGACAAAAAACATGGACTGGGTCTACTAAAATTATGAAACAAAATCAAAGTTCCTCCTTTAAATTGGTACTCAGATATTTGATCACAGCAGTAGAAAGCTGAATAACACAGAAATTTCATTTCCATTTTAATCCTGTTTGAATCATCCCTTATTGAGCTGTTCTGAGGTGTATTGTTTTGTTTTTGATCATTTCCAACTCCTTAACAATAACCTGGATTGATTTTCTCATTATCCTCATCACACTTGGTGAGATGAATTGAAAGTGAATCTTTGATAATTTACTATAGGCAATGCAATACACACAACTAACTCAGAAATAAACATGGCCCCATAGTTGCCTTTGAAACAATTATACTCGATGGGAGAAACATTGAAATCATTCCAGTGTAGCGTCGGTGTATAAAATTAAGCCAATTTTGAGAGTACGGAAGGAAAGCACAAGGGAAATATATTGTTCACTAATTGGGAAGCTGTGTTGATATCTGCAAATGTTGCTCAAACAATTCAAAATGGACCTGGTAACGCTTTGTAAAGGACCATGAGAAGGTTTGGTGATGGAGATGCTAGCGAAGAGCGCAATGTGCTTCACAAGAGAATAAAATAAACAAAAAAAGAATGTAAGGGAAAATGCATTCGATATAGGATTCTACTAAAAATTAAGGAGAAAATATGAGAAAGTAATTTATAACAACATGGAATATCAACTTCCTTCTTGTCCAGTTTGATATCCTTAAACATCACACGAGACACCTGAACTTTTCTCAGTACAGAATATTTTGTTATTATAGAACGTTTGTCTTATTTTCCTATTGGCATACTATTTCATCTCATAGAGAACAAGATTGGTGCCTCTCTTATGCTAGCATCTGCCACACAATCTCATATACTACCCTCTTATTGGAGGGGCTGGATGTATATATGTTGATTTTATTATAATAATGCAATATTATTGAGACCAGCTGAAAAATGCAATTAAAATGGCTAGTCAGGGTTGGAGAGATGAATCAGTGGCTAAAAGTACTTGCTTGCAATGCTTGATGGCCTGGGTTTGGTTTCCCATTATAGGCAGGTAAAGCCAGAGGCAAGAAGGGGCACATGCATCTAGACAAGTTGGTTTTGCCAATGTTTGATGGCCTGGGTTTGGTTTCCCATTATAGGCAGGTAAAGCCAGAGGCAAGAAGGGGCACATGCATCTAGACAAGTTGGTTTTGCAGTGGCAAGAGGCCCTGGTGCATCCATCTTCTCCCTCTCTTCTAGCAAATAAATAATAAAATAAAATATTTTAAAAAATCGCTAGAGTTAGCAAAATAAAAAAAATGAATTGGTTATTTTGAAAGTAATAAAATTTAGTATGAGAAGAACAGTAAATTTGAAAACTTCTAAGCTGTTTATGGAAATCAGACTACTTGGTTTATTGAAAGAATGGTCACTTATCATTTAATTTTGCATTTACATATTTGTGTGCTAGACAGTTACCAAGTTCCTTTTTGCCAAAATAAAAAAAAAATCACTTAATGGGGTAATGAAATGAACAGACAATGCTCAAAAGATATAAGTAAAAATGTCCAAAAAATTTTAAGAATAAAACAAACACAGTAAAAAAAAATGGGCTAAGGAATTAAGTTTTCAAAGAAGAAATACAAATTTTAAAAATTTGTAAGGGGAAGTGAAGGAAAACCAGACGATTTCACTTGACATCAGCACATGGAAAACCAGGCAGACTGTAATTAAGTCCCCAAAGATATAACCAAGGCTGAGAGGTACAAGTGAGGCAGTTTAGTTTACTGTTCCTGTAATGTAATAAAAAGCAGATATGTCCTTGAGTCTTCCCTTGCAATCACCACTTAGCTAGAGATCAAAGGATCCCTTCCCTCCTTATGTCTTCCTAAAGGAGTTACCTAAATCTGTTTGACTATAAACAACCTGAGCCATTCCCTGGAAGCAGGTCCCCATTCTTAGAACTAAAATTGAAATCTGATCCTGACATTAAGTTGGGTTAAAGCTCAGTGCCAAAAACTTGGCTGCAAGGCTGGATTCTTCCTGAGCCTGGCCCCTGAGCCTAAAACAATCAGTATTCTCACAGAACTCAACTGAGTCTGAGAGTGAAGCACACTGGAATTCATGACAAATAGATGTTTACCAAGTGGGCAAAGATTCTTCTCTGTTAATCTTTCCTCAAACTGGAGCCCATAGGTCCCTACTCTGGTAAGCCTTCCCTGTCCCAGGCCAAATGGAGGACCCTTGCTCCCACTTGGGCTCTCTATCCCTTCCTGCCTTAACAGTGGGGGGAGCTCTCTGTACTTCCTCATTTTTCCTTCTCTTAATCAAATAAATTGTCTCTAAACCTTACACTCTTTTATATGGATTTTAATTCCTTAAATTCATAAGAACCCAAGTGTGATGGTGAGGTTTGAGTAATCAAGTTGCTAAACTGAACCCTTCTGGGGCTAGTGGCAAACCTCTTTCCTTGGCCATCCTTGTCATTGCCCAATGGGCCCATGAACAAAGCGGCCATGGTGGCAGGGATGCAGGTTATGCATGGGCCCAACAACATGGACTTCCACTAACAAAGGCTGATCTGGCTAGGGATGCTGAGTGCCTAATATGCCAGCAGCAGAGACCAACACAGAGCCCCCTGTATGGGGCATTTTCGGAGAGACCAGCCAGCAACTTGGTGGCAGGTAGACCACATCAGACCATCATGGAAAGGGCAGTGTTTTTTCCTTACTGGAATAGACACTTATCTAGGCATGGATTCACTTTTCCTGCCCAACATACTTCTGCAAAAACTACCATCCATGGGCTCAGAGTGCCTTATCCACCATCATGGTATTCCACACAACATTACTTCAGACCAAGGAACTCATTTCACAGCCAAGGAAGTGCAGCAGTGAGCTTATGATCATGGAATTCACTGGTCCTTCCATGTGCCCCACCACCCCGAAGCAGCTGTCTTCATAGAATGGTGGAATGATCTTTTAAAGAGCCAGTTACAGTGCCAACAAGGTGGCACTAGCCTGGAGGGCTGATGAAGTGAAGGCTGTTTAATGCTCTGAACCAGTGTCCTCTATATGGTATTGTTTCTCCTATAGCCCAGATCCACAGGTCCAGGAATCAAGGGGTGAAAAATGGGAATGGTACTACTTACCATCACACCAAGTGACCAAATTTTAGCTTTCTGTTCCCACAACCTTACTCTCTGCTGACCTACAAGTCTTGGTTCCAGAGGGGGAAGTGCTTCTGCCAGGAGGCACAGAGAGCATTCCATTGAATTGGAAGCTAAAACTTCCCCCTGGCCACTTTGGGCTCCTGATGCCCTCCAGTAAATAGGCCAAGAAAGGAGTTACAGTGTTAGTAGGAATGATTGATCCAGAATACCAGGGAGAAATTGTACTGCTCCTCCACAATGGAGGCAAGGAAGAGTACATCAAGAATGCAGGAGACTCCATAGGGTGCCTCTTGGTGTTGCTGTGCTCTGTTATCAAAGTCAATGGGAAACTACAACACCCCAATCAAGGCAGTGTGAAAAATGGCCCAGATCCATCAGGAATGACCCCTCCAGGTAAAGAACCAACACCTGCTGAGGTGCTTGCCAAAGGTGGAGGAAATCCAGAATTGGTAGTAGAAGAAGGTAGTCACAATTACCAGCGAAAACCATGTGAACAGTTACAAAGATGAGGGTTATACTATTAGCCATGAGTTGATTTGTTTTTTCTTTGTCTTGCTTGCTAAGAATGTCTGTGCAAATGTTCACCAATACATTTGTTTTTCCTGAATTTCTCTATTATGTAATTAATATTTAGATTATATTCCTAGTTAACCACTGTTGAATTTATATTTAACATTAAATATTAGAAATTAAGTATTCTTCAAGAGACCTTGCCTTGTGTTGGGAGATTATGTGTGTGTGGTTGTATGTGGGATAGTTTTATAATGTTAGGTGGAATCCTGTTACTATCTTCATTAGGAAATTATGATGTAAGGAGATATGGTTTGATGTCAAGTTGACAAGGGGTAGACTTATGATGGTTATGTTTTGTTGTCAACTTGATCATTTAACTTATCTTGGGTGGGTCTCTGAGGATGTTTACAGGAAGACAGCCTCTCAGTGGGGGACAGGATAAAAGGAAGTTCAGGAAAACTAGAAATGAACATCCTTTCCTGTGTGGGCAGTGCAGGAAGGAAATTTCAGAGACTCAGGAAGCCATTAAGTCTGGAGTAGGGTTGCATGACCCCACCCTAAAGCTATATAAGGGGGAAGAAAACCCCCCTCTTTCTCTCCTGCCTGCCTCCTTGCCTGCCTGTAGGTGTTTGTCATGCGTCTCTTCATCAGCAATGAAATGGAGCTTCCTCAGCCTTACAGCCTGGACTGAAGCCCAGTGGTTCCCCAGGAAGCCTTTAGGCCTTCAGTGCTAGATTGGGACTGCTGAGGCATCCAGCCATGTGGATTTATCAGTGACCTGTTCCTTGACTCTTGGGCTTGCAGACTTCTATTGTGGGACTGCCAGGAGCTAATCTAGTAAACATCCATTTGGTTTACTACAGTTCATTCTGTTGATTCTGTTCCTCTAGAGAACCCTGACTAATAAACCAAGAATGCCCCAAATTTATCTGTGTGTTGGAGTATGTTGGTGTATTGGTGAGGACCATCAAGATTTTCTTTACAGAAGAATAGAGAAATCAGCAGAACACAGTTGGTTGACTAGCATGGGAGGCAAGGGATTTTTTTTTTTAATTAATCTTTAATTTTTTAAAGGTTATACTCATTTCCCCTACCCACTTCCAAATTTCATCCATGACCTTTTCTGTGTAATTATTGGTATTAAATGTGGTGTCCTAAAAGCTACAGTCAATCTCTGTTCAGGGTAGAGGTTTGGGACCAAGGTATCTGGAGTAGGACATGCCTCCATCTAATCCTAGCAAACCTATGGCTCTTGCAATCTTAATCTACTTTAACAATATGCATTTGTATGTTATGTTTTAAATCATGTAATCTTTTCCTAAAACTTGTTTTATAAAAGATTTCCTGATCCTCATATTTTTCTCTCTCTTCCACAGTGCATCTGTATGTTGTTGCTTCTAGAAATGCTCCTTCACTTCAGACCTTTGGACAATTTCTATCTAGCAGTCTACACAGACACACACACACACACACACACACACACACACACACACATACACACACAATGTCTATTAATAATTTATTACATTCATTTCAGTAAAATTATTTAATTATATTTTGTGGTAATTTTTAATTAAAAAGGAAATCCTGAGATATAAAAGGAAAATCTCCAAAGTAATGTTGGCGTTGAGACAGAAAAGAGAAAAGCTAGGCAGGTATCAGCCAGGTATAGAGGTCCAGAGCAAACCAGAAGATGATGAACACCTGATTTCTTGTGATTTAGACACAAGAATGAACACTCCTGAGTTTGAACTCGTGCCTGACATTGATCTAGGGTGCCCCTTACTGTCCACAGTAGAACATGCTATGAACGCAGCCCCACCCAGATATGGGCAGATTCTATAATCCATCTTCCAGATCTAACAACAAATCAGATCTTTCCCCACCTACCTGAACTAAGCCCTATAAAGGTGAAGGGCTGACATGAGTCCTGAGATCTTCTCCATTTCCTGAGATCCTCTTATCCTCATCTGGTGTGGTCTGAACTCCCCCTCCTGAGTCTCAGTTTCCAGCCCCACTCTGCTGCCTGGGCAGGTGGGGAAGGGAGACCTAACCCTGCTTTTTAATGTTTCTTTACCCTCTATCTGTCTAATGTTCTCTAATTTACCATGGATGGATTCCCACTTGGATCTGCCATGTGGGCTCTCCCCTTGCTCCCACTCCTCTTGAGGAAGACATGGCCTCTTTTATCCCAATCTCCCTGCTCTATTTGTTGCATGGTTCCTGAATTTACCATGTGCAATTGCCACTCAGGATCTGCAACATGGACACTCTCATGTATTCACAGCCCCTCTAAAATCTTTCCTCAAAGCTTCCCATGCATTCATAGCCCCTTTTGAACTTCACTTTCTAAGCCTCAGTTCTCCCTAGCTTCCACTTTTCTGAAATATGTTTCCACATGCAAATATTCCTCTTCCTTTCCAGGTCCCAATTCCCTTTAAATAAACTCCACAAATTTAGATTTCTCCTCAAATAAACTCAATAATTCATAATTTTCCTTCTTGATTCCATTTTTATTATTCTTCATTAAAGGTAGCAAAGACCCTAAAATTTGGGATTTATAAATCTAGGGGCCTCCCCCAACTCCCAAATTCCCGCATCTGAGCCATCTGTGGCTCACCTCTCCACTGCAGACACAAATGCAAGACCAAACAGGGAAGCCAGTCTCTGTCTGGCGCAGGTGTTCATACATAGAAGACTTTGCTGGTAGCTCCATATGAGAACAATTGACATGGTGCTCTTGGGATCATACTATTTTCTGCTCTTTTATTCTCCTGAACCCAGAACCAATTTTGTGCTATTGTCTTTTATATAATTACAATTTAAATTGGGACACATAAGAGAAAATATGTTTAATGTTCTTATATAAAAGATGTCTTTATAATGGAAAAAGTGTTACCCTAAAGTTACTTGAAGTTTTAATGTAAGTTAAGCCTGAATTTTAATAAATCCATTTTGGTTTAAATAATGTATTCATATCAAAGGGAAAAATACATATAAGACTTGTCTTTGCTTATTTCATTGCTTAACCTAATGTTCTTCAATACTTTCAAGAAGTACTTAAAGAAACTCAAGAAGCACTTTCATTCAATAAGAGCTTAATGAAATCTAAGCCATGCATGGTACTTTGATAGTTCTTTGGAAGACACAGAGAATATCTGTGTGGTTCCTATCCTCTGGAAGTTCACAATTTGACATAAGAAATACTAGGAACATAATTCTCATAACTTATTAAGTACTAAGAGAAATGTTTCACAAGCACTTTAAAGTTGACATTTGGTGCAAGATATAAAGCTGTTAGCATTGGTCTGCATGTCATAAAATATAAATTTGTAAAGGTTGAAAACACTGAAAACAAAACTTTTATAGTAGTCAATTTCAATTTAAAAACTTAAATGGTTTTCATGCATATAATTCAATATTTTCCCTGAATATATAGAAAGTTGCTTTGATGGATAACAGTTGAATGAAGAGACTAAAACCATGTTCATAAAATCATTGTGATGCTATAACACACTATAAAGGACAGTTGCCATTGGAAAAGAAAGTAACCCGTGCCATATAAACTATTCATTACATATCTTAAAAGCATGGTTTTTACATGAGATGAGAATATTTATTAAAACAAGAAACATATTTTAGAAATGTAAATTTCCTTTAGTTAGAACATAGATGCTTTCACTTTAAGAGGTTTTTTTTTTTGCCAGTGACCAGGGTTAGGTGGGAAAACAAAGCCATCTCCTTGTTGTCAAGGAAATCCAAGGCCACCAGAGCCATAGCACTGGGCCAAGCAGAATAGGCACCCTCCCTAGAGACCTCCAAGAGGTTATAACTCCAGGGCTCATAGGGCAAGAATGAGTCGCGTAGTGTGAAAATGTCCCCTTCTCATCAGAAAACTATAAAATATATAAAACCAAGGAACTTCTTTTGTTCCTACAAAGCTGAAGACTGTCTCAATCACTGGCTTGAAGGACCCTGTCACAACCCTCCATGACATACTAACTCCCATCGTTAATAACTCCTTTCTGAAAACTCCAGTTCTACAAGGACTCAGCTGTGTCTCCTTGAGCCAGCTTGCTCCCCTGGTCCTTTCTCTACCACTCATTGGTTAGCCCAAGGAACAACTATTCTTGGTCAAGTTCACTCTGCTTAACTCTATTGCTGTAACTGACAGTTCTTTTATATACAAATGATTGAGAGGGTTCAAAATTTTGGTAATTTTATTAAATGTGAATCACAACTGTATTTTTTTCATTGCTAATAGCTATCATCCAAAGTCAATTTGGAGTTTTCTTTCAAATTTAATTATACAATTTGGCTATTTATTATGAGAATAGAAGAATAAACAGATTTTTTTTCATTTTCCTTGTTTCAGCATATTTTTTAAAGTATCAACAATGCTAGAGAAAGGGCTACTCCAGAATTTTAGCATCTTCCAGAATAAAGTACAATGAAGTCAAGGTGACAGTTTTCCGTCATTTAAATCAAAATAAAAAGGGTCTACTATTTCGTGAAAGACAACTGTAAGAAATGGTGGTAGACACAGAGAGAAGACATTCAAGTGATATAACAGAGCAGAAGTATGAAAAAGAATGTGCATAAATATACCACCAGAAACTGCAATAGCAGTTACGTAAATTTTGTACGAAAGTAAGACAGACTTGGTACTGACTGGTAATTATCTGCTAATTTCCCTGATGTTGCAGTTAAAACTGTGCTCTTGTCTGCAACAGTAATGTATCAAGTTAACATGTTGCTTTTTACATTCTTCTACTAGTGAAACAGGAACAGTGAGAGGTAAGCAATGTTATATGGGCTTTGATAGTCATTCCATATATGAAGTTCATTCAGTTAGTAAAGAAATTCCCTTTTCCCCCTCTCTTTTGGAACATAGGTGTATAGGAGATCTCACGGATATATAAGACTACAGATGACATTAGTAAAGAGGCTGGAGATTAGAACAGAGCACAGTATAGGGGCAGGATAGAGACAAATTCCAGACAGCCCAATTCTCTACAAGATCTTCAAATCTATTTATATTTAAGGAACAGAGAGTCAAATGCTGCATATTCTCCCTCATATATGATTCCTAACCTGGTTAACTGTAAACTCTACACACCAGTTTGGAAAAGTGAGAATTTGTGAAAGAGGCATAAGGGATGGGAGGGGGAGGGGGTGACTTAAGCAGGAAGCTAAACCAAAAATGATTCAAAATCATAAAATCCTCACGGGTATACTGTAACCTATTGAGCAAGTAGTGGGCATCGTCTGGCAAGAGGGGTCTTGAATAGAAGGGGAGAGAATCTAAGCCTGAGAAAAATCTCAACTCCTGGTCCCAATCACTGACTCCTTCCCTCACCCTCACCGAGATGTTGACCAAAGTGATCCATGAGGGCCCCAAAACAAGACAGGGTTCTGTCAAAGCTCTTGAATACCCACCCCAGGCCTGAGGTAAGATCCTATTGCTGAAGAAACCACAGAAAGCCATCTATCAGCATCAAGAGACCCTGTGAGGTCCAGAATGGTAACCATCCCCCAAATGATAGTTAGTGTAGTGCTGGAAGGCACTGCATAAGCTTCCCAGGGAAGCTGGTCAACAATAGCTGGAGTAAACAAAGACCACTGACATAAAACACATTCTGCCACCATGAGTAGGCTGAACACAGTTCCTAATGGGAGGGACCAGTGAACTAAGAAATGAGCACTTGTGGCGTGGAGGAGCCAAAGCCTGGGGGAGGCAATCAACAGTTTTAATTCGGCCAAGTAATCCACTCAGTGATGGGGAGCCCTTAACTGGAACTGGGGATTCAGGGTGAGATATACTGGGAACTAAAATCTTAGGGCCCCAAAGAAAAATGCACCATACCAGTGATTTACAAAGAGACTACTAATAATACAATGTAGCTAATTCAGTTTTTATAATAATAGCAGTTTTTGCGGAGAAAGATAGGTAAGGAGGTGGGTATTTATGTTACTGAGTCTTAAGGAATTCTCTGCTGACTAGTTTACAAAGCTGTAATAATAAATGAGCAATAAGGTAATCTGAGGCATGGAATATGCAGACAGAAGAAAAATATTAGAATTACCTTAGGGATGAAAAAAGTATAATATATTTAGGGAACATTATGAGTGTCAGCAGAGTCAGGTTTAAAAAAAGTAGGCATGAGATAAAGATGCCAAACCCCCGCCCCCACTGCCCAAAAAAAATCATAGATTAGAAGAAGAAAAGCCTTGGCATGTAGTTTTAACTTAATGTGTATCTTGTGTCAGATGTACCATTTTCAGGAAGAAATACCCCAATCCAGCCTGGTTTTAAAAAGATCATTGGGATGGAGAGGTGGCTCCGCTATTAACATGCTTACTTATGAAGCATGCTATTTGGGTTTGATTTCCCAGCAACCAACATGTCAAGCCAGATGCACAAAGTGGCACATGCAACTGAAGTCTGTTTGTATTGGCAAGAGTCTCTGAAAAGCCCATCTTTCCCCACCCTCCTTTCTCTCTCTCTCTCTCTCTCTCTCTCTCTCTCTCTCTCTCTCTCTCTCTCTCTCTCTCTCTCTCTCTCATAAAACCGTGAATAGAAGGGGAGAGAGTCTAAGCCTGTGAAAAATCGATCAGTCTGACAACTCCTGGTTCCAGTCACCTAAAACAGTCTTCCATTGTCCTTCATTTCTCTACATATTGTCTGTTCTTTGCTGACAACATCATATTAGTGAGAGCTTTAAGCACTTCTTTGAGTTCTTTGTTGACATATTTCCTGTAGGATGTAACCTGTAAAGAAAATATTTTTTCTCCAGTAAACCAGTAATTTGCTATAGGAATTTTTTTTATAACTGAGAGCATAAGGAAAATGCCATTTTCATCTAAATTTAATGACGTCTGGAACCAGATTTTTCAACCTGAACAGACAGACCCAGGTTAGCAAGGTGTTATACAATGAGAAGAGAATACTAATCTTTGTATGGTTGTCAATCTGGAGATTCCTCATAGACACCCAGACAAAGAGGGGTTTGGATACTGGAAACTCCGAAAGCTGTCATAAAGAGACCCTAAATGAGAGGTATCAGAGGCGACAGGAAGTCCCTCAGGATGCATCTGTAGAGGGGAAGCAGAGATGGAGGGTTTTACAACATTCACACTTTTTATCCTCAGAGGAAAATAGTCCCCACTATAGGGACAATGCTGTAAATAGAAACTAAAGCCTCCAAAATGACAGAAATGAGGTTGTAAATGTTACTTACTTTGAAACAAATGGAGGTTGTTAAGTCTTGACTTTAGATATCATATTTACCTAAATCCCTGGACATTATCTAAGTGAGTTTGAGTGGGAAAACAAATCCACTCTGCTGTGAATTTAGATGTGGATTCTTAAATTTGATGCTAGTGTGCAATGGATTATTCCCCAGAACCAGGGCATTTGACAGGTGATTAAAGTGTGAATTTTGAAGTGAGGTGTCTCTTGCACACATCACAATCTCTGCTGTCAGTATCTTCATATGGAAAATTAAACGTAAAACATTGGGATAACTCATGCTGTTGTTGCCTACTTTTCCTGAGAAAACACATTGCTCAAAAAGTCCAAGCTTCCAAAAGTAGCTGTCAATGGTTGTGATTATTTTTGTGCAGTTACAAAGGCATGAAGCTTGGCAGGGGCAATGTAGCTAACAAATAATCTTGGAACACATATTTGGCTTCTTTGTGGAATTACAATTAAATATACTAGAATCTTCATTTGTCATTTATAATTATTGTATTTTTTCATTTATTTGTTTACTTTTTAGTGTATATGTGTATTAGTTTATCTTTGTGTTCTGTGTGCAGTTGCACATGCTCATGTATAAGGAGGAGAGAGGTTGATATTGCATGTCTTAATTTATCACATTCTACCTTATTTTTTCAGATATAGTTTCTCATTAACCTAGATCTCATTGATGTCACCAGGTAAGCAAACCAGCAAGTTCTGGGTACCTCACATCACTACCTACCCAATGTATGATGAAATGTGTGTTCAACCACTCCCATTATTTTATGTGAGTGGTGGGGATCCAATCTTGGGACTCACACTTATGACAACCTGGAATTTATAATTACATTTTTAAATAAATCTTTATAACCCTATATTTTAAATTAAAAAATAATAAGTCATCCATCATAGAGAGGAAGAAAAATATAAATATACAGGTGAGATACTATTTTGTTATTTAGAAAGAGAACCTAGATTAAAATTAAACATATAATGAGGTCACAAGGAACATATAATTCAAAATGAATACTAGTTGAGTTGTACTGATGCCCACAAAAGCAAGTAATTGATAATTCAATAACATAAATCAATAATTCAGTGAAGCAAATTCAAATACATAACAGTCTATGAACTACAAGTAATTTTATAAGCATTTTTTCTTGGGTCCTTAAATTAATGTCTTATATTGATGTTTAGATTTAATTTTTTCCCTTCAAGGAACTCTTGAGAATAATGTAAACACCATATGTTTTGCAGCATTGGAAAACGATTATAACTACTCAAGTCAACAGGTAATTTAAATATGAATAACCAGAAAGCTACTTTAGAGGCAGGCAGCCACTACTGGTTAAACTACTGTTATGACATAAAATGTTTTAAATTATGTAGCTGATAAACTAATTATACAATGTGAATGTACAGTCTTAAAAATGTGTATTTTGACTAAAGCAGGAAAAGCAACTTTTAAGGCTGAAAAACAATATTAAACTGTGAAACTATGGAAATGTGTCTTTTTTTCTTTTCAGTCTGTATCACTTAGAGGAGGTTTTAAAGCAACATGTAATTTTGTTCACATTTTGGAGTTTATGTACAAATTTTATAGATCTTCAATGAGCTCTGCCTCTAATTTTTGAATGTACTAAATGAAATGGAATTAAAACAAGTTAGTTCAAACATATTTCCCACCCTGTATAAACAATCATTAATAAAGTTATAATACACTCTAAATAAATTGTTTTTGATTGAAACATATTTCAAAGAAGAGATCATTCCTTAACCAGATTCTTTTTTATATAACAAACAGTGTCTTTTTTTGTTTGTTTTTCTAGGTAGGGTCTCACTCTAGCCCAGGCTGACCTGGAATTTACTATGTCTCAGGGTGGCCTGGAACTCATGATGATCCTCCTACCTCTGCCTCCCAAGTGTTGAGATTAAAGGCATGTGCCACCACTCCCGGCTAAACAGTGTCTTTTAAGGAAAGAATAAAAAGTTAAAATAAAAGTCATAATGCTATTTGCCACTTAGTTCTGCCAATCTAAGCAGATAGAGACAGTTATCTTTTTGCCAGTCTCATAAATGAAATAGTACTATGTATAATATTTCAAAAATAAGCCCAGTAATCAGCTGGATTTGATAGGAGTACACTTCAAAGATTGAGATAAATTGAACATTAAAATCTCTCTAGCTAGACAGATAAATCTTAATAAAAAGTAGAAAGAAGGAATATTTTATCATTAAATAATCATAAAAAGTATGAGTCCTTTGATAATAGAGAGCAGCTGTGAAACAAAATAGGAGAGCTGAGAATTCCTTATTTCTTTCTGCTCTCAAGCCGTCTCTATTACCCTTGTGTGAGGTGGCACTCAATTTTGTCCCTGATGCATCAAAGTATGGTTTGTTGACTAAGAAATTCTATACGTGCTTAACTAATCTATAATAAACTCCTTTAAATTAGCAAGTCAAATTATATCCTAGATAGCATTCTTTCCAGAATTGGTAAGATGAATCAAGGTTATTGGTAATCAATGGAACATATAACTTTAGTACGCTAACAATTGCAACAGATTTTACAGTTAGTAGAGGTATATTTTCTTTAATATTTCCTGCTGTCTTGTTCATTTTTATCTACATCTATTTCTCTTTACCTCATGTCAGTTGCATAAAGCTGATAAACAGTATGATGATTGAGATAAAAGCACCATAGATTCTCTTCAGCACAGTAGTTAAAACCAGCTTTGTGAATTTTAAATACTTAAGACAGACTTCAGTTTGGCTACTGACTAGTACCCTCCAGTAGGTTTGCTTAATGATCCTAAGCTTCCATTTCCTTATCTGAAAAACGAGACAATAATCTTCTGTATTGAGGATAAGTACTTTAAAGAAGCAAACAGCTTTCAGCCCTTGCAATCAGGAGATATGATTCTGTACCTGAAACTTCCAGTATTTGGCAATAGAAAAATATCAAGAAAGGACACATCTACAAATTCAAGTGTGCCATTGAAAGAAGTTAAACTCTCTCTTAGACAATGGTCAGTAAATCAATCTCAGAGACTACAGCCACATTCCCCAAACACAAGATCCTGAAAAAGAACAAGAAGAATTTGACACTGAATTCTCTTGCAAGGCTTCAGTTTAAATACAAAATCAATTGTGCTTAGGATTTACTGAGTTATACTCAGCATTTAAGGGGAAGTAAGAGGATAAGCCATTAAAATGATAGGCTGACATTACTTTTATAGAATGATAATTATTGGTATATTATTTCAGTTTTGACAGCTAATTAAAAGTCAGTATCATGGAAAGAGATAAAACACATAAACAGCAATTGGGAGTGTGTTTTTATTATTCATTGAGTTACTTGGACAAGACATTAAATATACAAAAGATATAAGTATATTGCTTTTAAGAACATCTATGTCTAAATGGAAAGGTTTAAAATAAACATCACAACAATTTGTATTCTAGATTAAATATATGATTCAAGTTTAATGGAAGATTGGGTGAGTGGATTTTCATACAAGGGATTGAATCTATTTGGGCATTCCATGAATAGGAAAAGTTTGCCAGAATTTTGTAGGAAAATATACCAAAGGTAAAGATAATTGGCTAGTAAATTCATCATACTCGAAGTTAATTTCTCTGTATTAACATAATAGTCAATTAATATAATCAAAGATAAAGAGTACAATATTTTAAAATTGCTGTAATAATATACTAAACATTTGTGAACAGAACAAAATGCTCTTGGTCTGCAATAAAATACAAATATTATAGATGCATTGTTGAAGATTCTAGTATGCAGACTTTTGCCTTATTTCTCTACTCTCAAGATCCCTATGGTAAAAAAAAAAATAAAAACAGGATGCTAGTTAAGTGATAGACACTAATGAGCCTTAAAATAGTGACATTTTCTTTGAATATTTGGGTAGACTTGGCAAAATCACATATGTATGTGTCAAAAAGTAATAGCTATAGCTGAGTGGATAAAACACTTGCTACACAATTGTGAAGACCTGAGTTTGGATCCTCAGCACCCACATAAATGCCAGAAGACATGGAAACCTGCCTTTAATCCCAGACATTGGGAGACAGTGACAGGGAACCTTAGAGTAAGTGGCAAGCCCCGTCAGCAAGCTGTCTCTAAGGTGAATTAGATAAAGAACAATTAGGAAAATATCTGGCACCAACATTTGGCTCCACGAGCACATGCTGATATCTGCATGTTCACTCACAGATACATGGGCACCCACACAGAAAAGTGCTCCGACACACATATGACAAGCATGCAGACAGACATACACACACACCATACATATGCATGCCCTTCCCCATGGAGCAGAATCAGAAGAATGCAGAGTAAAAAGAAATTGATGAGCCATTATTTTTTTCAGAATGTGTAAGGTACCTCAAAAACAAGCATTGCAGACAACTTCCAGAGACTCAAGTGGCAATAGATGGACCAATCATTCTCCAGATCAGGGTTAACCAAAACAGAGGTCACATGTAATCAAGCATAACTCTAAATGTAGCCCAACATAAAATTGTAAGCTTACTTAACATTATGTGACTTCAGAGGGGATGTTGGCTCACATCTATAACCCAAGTACTAATCAGAGTTAGGTAGGAAGATCAATGCGAGTTTAAAGCCAGACTGAATTCAAGGTCAGCCTAGGCTAAAGTGAGACCCTTTCTCAAAAATAAATAAATAAATGAAGGAAGGAAAGAAAGAAGGACAAAAACATGGTATTTCTTTGCAAATTTTTTGAAACTAAATTGCATTGTTCTTTATAGATGATATATTATGTTACAATATCATGCAAAATAAAGGTGTAAGTTTGCTCTATTTTATGCATATACAGTGCAGATTTTGGTGATCTAAGGCTTACATTTTATTGTGCCATCTTCCAAGGACACAGACAGTGTCAAGCAAGGGAATTGCTAATGTTTTAACCTACCTTTGCAAATGGTATTCATTTAATGATACTTAAAAGACAGGTAAGAGCTCCTATATTAATATTAAGGGACTTCCACCTTATGCCACACTATATGAAATCATGGATATGCATGAATAAGCCCTCTGCTTCGCTAATCCTGGAAGGGCCCAGACTTTGCAATCATCCTGTAATTTTTGTAATATAAGCAAATGAACCACTTACATGTTATTATATTTTAATTCTAGTATGGCTTTGACAAAGTTTTAAAATAAAATAGTACTGTGAAAAAGAACAAGTATGAAAGAAGGATTGTTCAATGAAAAGTGGGCAAATGACTACTTTTGTTTAAGTAGTAAGGCACTCAGCTTAAGTTGCAAAAGTTTATGAAAGTTTTCCATGAGTATAATTTGAAAAGGCATTGACTGCAAAAATATGATGCCAAATTTGGTGCATATCAAGGATTGCGTTATAAGGATACAATAACACAACTGGAAAAAAAAAGTTTGTGCTATCAGCAAGATTTATTTCAAGAAAGTTCCAATTAAGAAAAATCCAACTATCTGGTAACATGTAATAGCAAATAAAGCAAACCACTTATTGATACTTAGTACATTAAGCAATATATGATGCACATAATAGACAAAATATGCCTGAGGAAAAAAAAGGGACATTTGCAATTTCAGTTGTCCTCACTAGATGAGAGCCCAATAAACTGAAGAAATAAATCCCTGAAAAAACAATTGTAGAAGTTTGCATGCATGATCCCAACAACTCCAGTTAAGGTTAAGCTTCCCACTTGACTCTCTAGCTGCTTGCTGGAGGAGGTGTCACTGAGGGTGGAATCTTTTAGTCCAACCATAATTTGTGCAAAGAGACAGTTTGAGCTCTGGTGTTCATGTTTGCTGGCTACTGGTTGTCTCTCTGCTATAGAGCTATGAAAGTGAGCCTGATTCATCTGCCACTGATGGATATTTCCCTGGATTCTGTAAGTCTGAAATAAACCCTTTCCTTCCATAAGTAGCTAATGATCCCTTGTTTGTTCTATCACCAACAAAACATAACTGCAGCAGTAAAATGGTATCCTCAAGTGAGGTCATTGCTGTGATGAATCTGACTATGTGGTTTTGGGCCTTTTGGAATGCATTTATGTGAGGATTGTAGACGGATTTGGTACTTCAGACTGGAGATCCTTTGCAGTGCTATTAGCAGAATTTGATGGGCTAATCTGGTGAAAGTTTGGAAATGTTCATTGCAGAGAGAATTGACTGCGAAGGCTTGCCTTATAAACATTCAAGGGGAAAAAGGGGGCTTTGTTGGAACTGGGCTACTGGATAAAAGGCTGGCTGCATTGTGCCCAAACCACAAGAATTTGCACAAGGATGAAGTTAAAAGTAATGGACTGGTGTGCTTGGTGAAAGGCATAGAGCAGAAAGAGTTGAAAGATGTAGAATTTATCACAGGAAAAATATCAAGCAAGTTTGAAGTTACATATTTGAAACTTGAATTTTGAAGAATGGTGTTTTGATTATTGAAGTC